>JAAEAF010014072.1:0-99837 GCA_011037195.1 Triatoma infestans
TAAAAAGCCAAACTTCCCACAAAAGTTATGGATTGTACTGATAAAAACTATAAAAAATCATATGTAAGCATGCAATTTAGGCTTATCACACACACACACACACACACACACAGGCTTTCTAGAAACATAAATAGTTTTATAAGCATTTGAAGAACTTACAACAAACAATCAAAGTCTGCAAATAGCTTGCATAAAGCGCTTAACTGTCTTCAACTTAGCATTCTGTTAAAATTTCTCAGTCCTTCTACAGACCATAAAGTTTACTTCAAGCAAACCGTCAAATCGACCGTAAAAAAACAAGTTAGAATTAGAACTAGCTACACCGTTAACCATGCTAAGCCAATGCAAATCTTCCAACGCTATCATAATGTTGTCAAAGAACTGTATAAAGAAAAAGTTCTGTGAATGATTCATGGCAGATTGTTTGTGAGGTGATTGCATTTTCTTTTTCCAAAAATTTATACTACCAATAAAACTGAATCTTAAAGGAGGAGAGAATGTTCTTTGTCCATATGTGGAGATCTATTTCATTAAGAGAAATTCAGGACGGGGGGCAAACATTTATTCAACAGGGATAAAATATTTTTCGCGTTTGATTTAAAATTTTGTTTGGAAATTTTATAAAAAAAAAAAGTTGTGAAAATTATTCTGGCAGAAATTGTGTGCCATAAGCTCTTTTTGGGAGATGGATAAGTGGAAGTCAATCGGTTGGTGCTGTGCTTTATTGCAGAATATTTACATGCCTCATTTGTATTCATTGCCAAAATTCATTCCCCAGCGTCCTTGTGAGCGCCTAGATAAAATTTTAACAACTTATAATAATTATTTAATAAAAGAAAAATGTTGTAGGCCATACATGAACTTTATGTTACTGATCAAATGCAAATGCATCGTATAATTGGTTTGTATCAAATAAGAGGTCATTTAATGGCTGCTATTGATCCCCTAGATGTTAAAAGAAAACCATTCAAAAAAAACAATACTAGACTTCCAGAAGAAATTAAAACATCTGCAAGACAAATGCCATTAGATAAAGATAAATTGATATTTTTGCCAGCAAATACATTCATTGGCAGTAAGTTTTAAACATATTTTTAGTAAACAAATTATCGATCCTATTGTAACTGTAATTTTAAGGACTTTTAAAATGCATCATCAAGAAGATAAAGATTAACTTGATTGTAGTTATTTGGAAAGTGGTAATGCCTAGTGGCTATAAATGGCAAAAAGAAAATTCCAAGCCCCAATTATTGATTTTTCCTATAGATGTCCTAAAACAAATCTATAAAAACATTTATTCCCAAAAACAATATACCAGAATTAGGCTTTATCAGATTGTTAATTTACCATCCATTCGAATTAACATAAATATAAAATGTGACTTATTGATAAGAAATGAAAAGTTACAAAAATATTAATAAAATATTTCTAAAAGAAACATTTATAACTGGTCCATTTGTATAATTGGTAATTAAATAGAATTCTGGGAACAAAATAGCTAATGAACTTCGCAAAGAAACAGACTTTGTATTTTCAGGGAACTCATACCCGTTATTTGAATGAAAGAAATGAATTTTTGGAAAGATTAGGGATTTATGGCGAGTTTTGATCCATTGTTACGTGCCAGAATTATAATGTAGTATCATTTTGGGACCCCAAATCTGTATACGATAGTGACACTATAACAATAAGCAGTATGTCTTTTGCTATCGTGTAATACAGAGACAAGTAACTAATGTTCTAATGCTGATATAGTATAAGGGGCCTCTTAGTCTTCAAAAGTTTCGAAAATCCTCTTCTACTAACCATGTTACTTACTAAAAATTCTATGATATTGGTATTATCTCCCAAAATATGTTGTGTTTCTAACCAATTGTGTTACTCTCTAATCTTTTCGTCAATGACTGGAATGGTTGTCTTACACCTATGGAGCCGACTGACTTAACAAAACCAAATTGTCCGCAGTAGGCGTTGGCAAAATATATATTGATAGATAATAGCTTTATTTACACAACAAAATAATCTACAAAATATTCAAAAATTAACTTAATCTTTTTCTTCTTTTTTCCTAATAAAAACCAATTTGGACATAAACAAGCTAATTCTGGCATGGTAATACCGTCTGCTAGGAGTTCATTTTATCATTTCCCAGTTTACTTATTTATTTAATTTTTTTCAGAGTTCGGGACCTGCAAGTTTTTGTTTTAGTAGATTTTTTAACTGTATTTATATTTTCTACATTTATTTTTTTGTTTGGCGGGGGTGGTTTAAGGTTAATAATTAAATTCTTTGACTAAAAAACCCTATAATGCCACGCTTCCCAATAGTAATTATAAAGTAGTTTCCAGTTCTTTCCATTGAGCTACTGAGGTACTCTATTACTTGATTTATATTTAAAGTTCTAGTTAGGAAATACTTGGCCCTATAGGGGCCAATCTAGGACATACTGCCAAGAAGTGAACCATCCTCCTATCATTTATGTTACATAATGAACACAACTGTATTCTATTATGTATGTACCTTTTACAATTAAGATTTAGGAGTTCACCTTTACACTTCATGATTGCAATAATGCAACTTTTGTCCATACTGTAGTTGACATACTTCACCTCTTTGGACAGTACACTGTACATCCCATGAAATATTCCCTTAGCAGTCAATCCTTAAAAACTTGTTTTATAGCATTCAATCATCTTTGAAAGAACTGTATCCCACTTATCCACTGTAACACATACGAGATTTCCAGCGGACAGTTATATTTACTGCACAACTCTTTCCATGTTTTACATCACAGTATGTATGTTACTTTTTATTATTGCTACAGCCATCACTTTAACAAATCTATCATCCAAGTGTTGCAATTTTTTTCAACATAATTAAAATTAAACTATAAGTGTAACAGTGCAACAGATGATGTCCTGTTATAAACATATAAAAATATATAAAATAATTTTGAGTATTCTGGGGTAAATAAAATTAGAGTCTCTATCTTATAGAACACGACCATAAAGGTATCCTTTCTTACAATCCTTACACCTGTTCAGATAAGAGAGAGAGAGAAAAGGAAAAGAAAAATGGCTTTCCAAAACAAGCCATAACTTTGGCAACAAGGGAAGATTTATTAATGTCATCCAACAGCCTACCACATGTTTAGGAGGGAAAATATGTTTCTCTAATAGACATTATCTACAGCAAATGGAGGAGGAAATTAAGCACCGTCGATTCTTTGTTTGACAATCATCTACTCGGTTGCTTGCCAGTATGAATCTGGTAATTAAGCTAGCATCTACACTGAAGAAATCGATTGCAATATGTGCGAAACGTTGTTTACACCAAGCCACGACGCGGTCTCAATCCAAGACCTAGTAGTGTTTTATATGACAGTGCCCAAAGAAATAAGAAAGATCATATTTATAACCACAATAAAACTAATATGTACAATACCAAAACATTAACACTACAATATTACAAACATAACATTTTTTTTAAGGCCAAGATCAAGAAATATTACCAATTAGTGAAATTATCAGAAGATTAAATAATGCCTATTGCAATTCAATTGGAGTAGAATATATGTATAATTCTTCCATTGATGTATGCCAGTGGATTAGAAAACAATTTGAGGATCCTTATCTCGTACAAAGAATTCAATCTCCGGCAGTAAAAAAAATGATTTTGGAAAAACTAATTAGAATGTCTCGCCTACAAGAATTTATGCAAAAGAATTTTACAGTAAGAAAAGAAGTATTGGTAGAGGGTTGTGAAATGTTGATTCCTGCACTGCAAATATTGGTAGATTTTGCATCAGCACAAGGTGCACAAACATTTGTATTAGGTAATTAATTAAATTTATCAATTTCCAATGATACAACTTTTAAAAAGTTATTTTAATGGTTATTGTATGATATTTTAAAAAGAAGCCCAGTTATTAATTTTTTTTTTGTAATTCAATGCAAGATGCTCACATAAACAGTTGTTGGTGTTGTATCACAAGTTAAATTGAAAATTTGAAAAAAGTTTTTTTTTTTGTGACCGAACTTCAACAACACTTTACAATGTTGGATCCGGAATGTTCATCAATTGTAGTATGCTTCTTTTTGTTAGTTCAGATCGATTTCAGAGTTGCAACAATCGTCAAGTTTGTTTTATTAAGTTCGTGTAGGGAGTTGATTACAATTTTTTCGGGAACTTGGCTCCTTGGGGATGTATCGCAGCCTAACATCCGAAAAGCAATTACATTTACACTGAAACCTCGAACATTCACACATTATACATACGACGTGCAGGGTATTAGATGTGAGCAACTACTTAGGTTTAGCGTATATCCATATGCGAACTCTAGCCACCTCACTCACGTACACACACACATACACACACGCGCGCGCACTCACAGTCACTAATAACACACACGCACTCACACTCACTAATAGCTACTTACTTATTGAATACTTTACAATCGACTACATTCTCCAATAATGATAATAATAATAATATTTATTAAAAAAAGTAATTGTACATTAAAAAAATACATATACATTCTTCACTAGTATTCAACGCCAATACCTAAAGGAGCTACAATAAATCTTAAAGATTGCAGTGCATGTTACTACGGATAAAATTCCTGATAAATCTAGGTAATCTGCGATTTAATTCACTTTGAGTCTGGACCAAAGAGGCATTCGAAGCTGATCTCAGAAAGTTTAAACTTGATATTACTTTATGTTTTATCAGAGTACCTGCTTAGTTTATGGTCAAAATCGGTCACTTGCTCAATATAAAAATGCAACAATATATGCAAGGCAATTTAAATACTTCAACAAGTATTGAGCATGCCAAATTCAAATATTCCATGTTATTGTTACAACCAATTTCTTATTGTAAGAAAGATCGAGAACTTTTATTGATAACATTTTCCTGACTAACATTTGTCTTCTCGCCACTATCAGTATAATGGGTTTTAGAAGGAGAGAAAATTAGAGAGAGAGAGGGTTTTTGAGAGATAAGCTAGAATAAATGCTGAACAATGTATAATAAAAAAGAGACACAAAATTGCCATGACTTTATACGTATAATAGAAATTAGGTAGCGAGATATTTAGACTGAGTGATGAGAAGGGTAGTAGTCGGTTGCTGATTCCTAGTAAATGTAGAAATTAATATATTATTACCTTTGATTTAGTATATTTTTATATCTTATATTTTCATACTTGCGTTGGTCGTTACATTACCGCTTCGGGGTACGCTCAAGAGCGTACACATACTTTAGAACAAGCCATAGCAGTAAAGAATTCATTCGCGCGTTCATAGAAGATAATGTAAATATCAGAAATATTTTCCGTGATAGCCTGCTTCTTTTTGTGGTCATCGACCGGTTTCAGGCGTTCGCCTATCAGCAGGAGGTTTTTGTTAAAACAGTGTGTAAGATAGACTTGCACAGACCAAATTTTGTTGATACACTGGTTTTAAAGTATTTTTGTTAGGATCTAACTGGGTTAAGAGAGGGGATTCGTTGATACCTGAGTGAGTAAACATGTTGTTTTTCGCTTTTTAAAAGGCACATTGTTCAATATACTGATGATAGGCGAACGCCCGAAACCGGTCGATGACCACAAAAGGAAGCAGGCTATCACTTTCAAAGTGAACCAATCACAACAACTAATGTAAATTAAATTATTATTACAGGTATGAATACAAGTCGAGGACGCCTTAGCGTATTGGCCAATGTATTTCGAAAACCTTTGAACCAAATATTTGTTCCATTTGATAAAGACGGATTACCTGAGGATGCGAAATATCATTTTGGCAGCTATGTAAAAAAGGTTTCCACCACTCAAGCCCTGCCAACAGAATTCTCTGTGATTGCAAATACACCAGAATACGCTGAGTGTGTGGAACTAATTGTTACTGGTAGAACTAAAGCAGAACAAGTCTTTTCAGGAGAAGAGGCTAAAGTAAGTAAAAAAAAAAAAAAAATCTGATTTGAAACACTCACACAACTTTATTTTACTGCACTTAATAAAATCGCCATATTTTCTTTAAACTATTTTTACGTCTGAAAACATTGCTGTGCTTCAGAAAATAATAGAGCCGGCACAATACATACACTTCTGCAGCAACATCTCGATAAAGGAAACCGATTGTCGCTAGATTCCGCACTTGCTAAAGACGTTTCAAAGTTCTGAACTTCCAGCTGTGCCACTCTTAGATTTTTTCCTCCTTACAAACCACGATGGACAGTGTTGTCTGTAACGAGAGAACACTTTCTGGAGGCCGGCAATGTACTAAGAAAGCTCCGGGCACCAATGTTCATAGATGTTGACGCCCCTTAAATAAAAAAAAAGGTCTGAACTAGTGCAAATTATTAAAGAAAATTTTGATTGATAGCCAAAATTATATTTATCGCTGTACCAAGCTTTAACTACTTCCAAAGATCAGCGACATATGTATAGAAAAAAATAACTTATGCAGTTTTTCAGAATATGGACTGGTAAAGGTGCCTCGAATGCTCGGAGCTCTGAAGGAAACAGGTTAATGCTCCACCATATTGCCTCTTCAGATAATGCCAGACACAATTCTTTTCTGGCTGCAGTGGGGTTAAAATTTTCGAACATTCTCCTTACTAATCTGATTTAGCCATATGTGTTTCTTGGATCTTCTTCAAACAAAAACAATTTTTGAGGGTGCAATCCGATGGAATGCTTCAAATTTTGGAAAAATAAGTCTTAACAAGAGCATTAGAGCGTATGGCGTGATCATGGAGCCCTCATTGCTATATATATATATATATATATCTCACAAATATTATATATATACTCAATTTTCTTAACATCCTCAAGAAAAATTTTGTCAAATGTACAAAACTGCTTGAAAATGTGTCTATACGAATTAGCAATACTGATGCACGAAGGCTTAGCCGCCTTGGCTCCCTCGGCGATTTCTTCACCGGAATGGACGTGCTGATGGCCTGCCAAAATTAAAAAAAAAAATTCAGATTAAATAAAACACATAAACTAAGGATATAATATATAATTATAAAACTTGTTTCCAAACAACGTTTTTAATATTTTCAGAATATTGAATTATTAATCCTTTTTTGAACGACATCTGGACAATGCAATGGCTAAGTAACCATCTATCCACATACAGTCCAACATTATCAGTACTCTGTTCTTGACACTTAATAATAGTTATCGAAACGTTATAACTATGGGGAATTGTCATCTGAGTAGAACGTGGTAGCCTGCTTGTATTGGTATCACCTGTATCCAATTTAATACACGGACTTCTTGTGCACGATCACCACTCATATTTTTACCGGTGAAAAAATATTAATTTAATATTTATGCAATTTAATTGTTTGTAATCGTAAATATTTCACACACACACACGATTTTCTCCTACTGCAATTTAGATAGAATCGATTTTTTAAAATAGACAAGGGCTCGGCCCCCTGTCCCTGGGAAGTTTCCGATGCGCGGCATTGCGTGAATGCACTTCACTTAATTGGTCAATATTAATTTTTACTATAACTGTTATATTAAATAGACCAAAATTTGATTGAAATGTAGACTAGCGGAACCCACCTTATTTTACATCATTTTAAATCAGATAGCCATAAAAGAACATCGAGGGGGTTGAGAGAAAGCCAAAAAATCAGCTACGATGCAGCGTTTTCAAGATATTCAGGAAAATATAGGGAATTTGTAACTGATCTAAACCTACTCTTAGTTTGTCTGTTGGTAATTATACAGATTATCAAGTTCGAACTTCATGGTTTTATTTTATGCTGTTAAAGCACACGCACAAACATAAACACACATATTGGAGGGGTGAGGGGAGGGCCCCCTAGTAAGAATATATATTTCAGAAAACCCTTGCACACGCTAGTCGTTTTCAAGAAATTCTGTGTTAAGTAGTGCTTGAAAATCCCTCTGATTATTTGTATTATATTCGAATCACTATAGCAGCCTTCTAATCCTTGTCAACTTAGGGAATCCTTGGGGCTCGCTTTTAACAAATCTTGGAAATTAAATCTGGTGTGAAAAAGCACATTATATTATTATATATAATAACGAATTTAGAAATGAGACTTTTTATATGTGTTGCACTTTGATAAATAATTTGTGTTAACATTTTTTTTGGGCATGCACAGTCTTGCATGGCACCACACCTCTTTCTCAAGAAAATTCTGTCAAATTATGCAAGCCGCTTGAAAATCCGTCCAACCGATTTTGTAATACTAACACAAAAACATGAAAAAAAAAAGTGTTAGCAACAACAACAAAAAAGCAACAAAAAATTGCTTTTTTTATACATATACAAGGAAAAACGTTTACATGCGAAATTGCTTAACATGAAAAATCGGTTTACACGAAAATCATTATTATTATTATTCAAGGAAGGGGAGGCCAAACCCCTCGCTATCCAAAGCTCCTTAGGGCCCAATTAACTACCCCTAAACAATAACAACTACTGGGTCTGGAACAAAAGTCCAGGCCCAGGTTTTAACCGTCTAGGTTTCACCACAAACCGAACAAAGCGGACCACAACCTTAAAAGGCCATAGCTTAAGAACCTCTACCGATTCCTATTCCGGCCGAAGGTCCTAAACCTAATCTCCTCACAGCCCAAACAATCCGTCATCAGATTTATGGGTGTTTCCTCCTCCGTCTCACAAACTCTACAAAAGGGGTCAGGCATGAGTCCCATTGTATAGAGATGTCTCCTTAAGCCACAATGCCCAGTGAGGTAACAAACCAGATGCCTGAGAGAGGTGCTTAAAAGACATCGGATCCCGCTATTCAAAGCTCGTCCAGATCCCCAATGAGCATCTTAGACTGTGCCGAAAACCCACAGCACTCATCCATAAGGATGAGTGCTGTGAGGTCATCCACGTCTGGAAGCCTGACAAACATGTGCCAAAAGACACACCAACAGCAGGCTCGGGACCAATGAAAGGAAGAGTGGCGCCTAATTTAGGAAACCTATCCACCTCCTTATTTCCAAAGATTCCCAAATGTCCTGGAACCCAGACCAGAAGCACATCCTTCAGTAAAGAAAGATCTTAACAACATTCCAACACCAATCTGGAAGTGGAGACACAGGAGCTAAGCGCCTTCAAGGCAGCCTGGCTGTGCGAGCAGATACAAACACCTTTTAAATTAGTGTTACGCACCCTCTCACCAAAATTCAACAAAGAATTGCATAAACCTCAGCCTACGGAAAACGGTGGCCCACTCATCAAGAGGCACCACCAAATGGTCTCCTGTCTCAAAATGGACGGGAGCCCCAGACATACCATTCATCCTGGAACCGTCAGTGTAATATCGGAGATAATTCTCAGGAATGTCCCCTGACGAACCCAGGGTTAACCAATCTTCCCTAGAAGGCAACCTAACCCTGTAGGAATGACCAAAGCCAAAAGTCTTCAACATCCTATCAGAAGGAAACCTGTAATGGGTATCCTTAAAAGCATCTCGCGGTAAATGGTAAAATGACCATATCGCTTACCCTGCCAAAAACCTGCCTGTTTAATTCTATGACAGGCCTGGATTAATTCATTGCCTGGTTCACCTCCACCACCACAAAGAGAGGTGGAATTCCTAACAAAGTCTCCATGGATGCGGTCGGCGTAGTCCGAAACGCACCAGTCCCCGCCAGACAAGCGTTGGATATCTTCCAGCAACTGTTAGCGGATCATTAACATGAAAATCATACTGGGGTCCCAACAAAATACTATGTAATTTCATACATTTTTTTCTTATAACACGAAACAACAATCGTTTAACACGAAAAGTTTTCACTTCCCGGACGAACAAAATATACCTGATTTCTGCAGTCACGTCGTCACGCAGATTTTTGGCTTATTTTTTTCGTTAGACTGAACAAATAAACAATGGCTGCCACTGTTCCTAAGTTTCCGCTTGTCTTTAAGTAAGTAAAGGCACCGCCTTGTCAAAACATTGAGGTTAGTTTTTGAATTCGGTGAATTTGGTGTTGAAATTAGCGATTTTTTTTTAAATAAACTTATTTTTTTACGTGTACAATGGCAGAGAAATCGGGAAGAACACAAACCGCTATTTGTCGTTTAAGACGAAAAAATATTTCGGTCCCCTCATTTTTGTGTTAAACGTTTTTCACTGTTTATAGAATAGATAAAATCTTAATTATAGTAAAAAATGTGGTTTAAGTTCATTAGTTAAAATTTTTTGGATGCCTATTTAGATCTGGCCAATTGCGATACATACAGATAAGATAACTGATGGACAAGGTACACTATATGAAACGATGCGTCTTTCAAGGCAGCCTGAATATTTTACAAAAGGTGTAATACATATTGTACTAACAGATCAAGTAAGTTTATACTTTAAAATAATGCTTATCAAAAATTTAATAGTGGTGTTAAATTCAACTACAAGTACTTGTGCACTTGCTGCAGAACTGACACCTGTCTAAACACAATGTTAGCAGCCATCTCTCTTTATACATCCCATTAATATGAAAAGATTGCTTTATTTGCCATGCACTTTCACACAAACTTAAACTGCGACATCGATGGTTTATTATGCCCCTTCTGGAGTCGAGCTCTTTAAGGAATCCCAAGATCTTGGAGGGTTTAAGGGAGGGTATATCCCCTCCCCCGCCTGGTAACATCCCATATTACTGAACCTTTTCTGAATAGCAGTCCGTGAGGAGATGTATTAGAGTTCCTCCATCTCCCCACACAATCTACATGTGTTATCATCTTCTAGGTTTACCTCTTGCAAGTGTCCCATGGGTTTACAATGCCCTATGAGGAAATCTGTAAGCTTATTTTTCTTAGACTGATCTTTCCCGGACTTATTATATTTTTCTTAGACTGACCTTCGGTCTTTCCAGGTCATAACTTTCCAGACTTAAATTTGAATCGTAAATATTAATTTATAATTATAAATGATTATGCAATAATAACTACATGAATAAATCAACAAAACCAATATTAAAATATTGTCTTGGGAGAATGTTCCAGAGGCGAGCTCTTTCCGCCATCACCTCCTCCTCAAATTCCTCCAAGGGTCACTTGGTCGCTGACTTCACAAAAGGGTTTAAGTCCCAGAAGAGGAGATGCCCGGTTGTCGGCCATATAATTACCTTCCAGGAAAACATGTCCGGGCCAAATAGGGTAACCTTATAAGTTTGCCTAAGCTTCCCAAACCATTTTAAAACTGATGACGCAAGAGCTCAATGCTTTAATGGCAGCCTAGCTAACGGATAGGATAACCATCTCTTGATTCCGATTCCCTTAGTAAGGTTAAACTGAATGCACCTTCCGATTGCGAGAATCTCCGCCTGATAGATGCTAGGAAACATGCCCGTGTTCTCCGAGCATTTGGTTCTTGGCCCAAATACTCCAGTCCCAGTCCCCTGGAGGATCTATTAAATTATGCATATTTATATAAGTTTTCTTCCTGGAAACTATGGGAACCGTGATCATATTAATTGGTATGAAGTACTCATTTTGTTTTTTGTCTCAGCCTAATTAATCATTATAATCTTCCTCTTAACAGTTAAGTACTTATTTTCTGATTTGACGATTATTCTTACAATATTTATAGAATAGTTTTGTACTAAATTATGACGTTTCCAGATTCAGGTTGGTTATGTCTTGTCATAATTGCAATTACTACGGTTTTAATAAATCTTTGAAAACAAATTAAAATTGCACGGCTAGTCAAGTTGCAAGTTGTATATTTATTTTATTCACTAAGGTACTTAAAATCGTTGACTATTATATTTAATCGAAAATATTTATCTTAATGTATTGTTTCAGAATGCTATACAAACATATGATGAAAATGCAGAATGCTGTTATTATGCAACTGATGTTGCCAAGTCAATAATGGCCCCTGTCTTTCATGTTAACAGCCAGGATCCAGAAGCTGTAATATACTGCATAAAAGTGGCTACCGAATATCGTCTTAAATTTGAATCGTAAATATTAATTTAAATTATAAATTATTATAGAGAAATTACATGAATAAATCAACAAAACCAATATTGAAAGCAGTAATATCCCTCAAAAATTAAACTTAATGTCGTTAATAACGTGATCTTTTAGACTAACCAAATAAGTTTTTTAACTTAGACTCATCTTGCAAATCCCTTCAAGGGCATCGAAATTACTTAGTTTAAGATCGTGTTCTTCATGTTTTGATATAAACCGACCTTAAGAACATATAGCAATAGCGAATGATGTGTTGGATTCAATCTCATCCAACAGCTATTACGAAGAAGTACAACGGTGGCGAAAGAAGATTCTCATTCATATTATGGTATCAGATAACCGGTAGTTTGGATTGCTTAGCACTAGTCCTTAATACATTATAAACAAAGTTTTATCCTTCTCCTGCTCCGGAAAACTATTAAATGTTTTTTCCCTGGTTTTTCACACTTTCCTTGAACAGGAGCAGCCATGTTCTGCATAGACTACAGTCCATCGTTTCTATTTAGACAGTTACGCTCTTTGTCAGTTTCCACTGCCTCTCTCAAGACAGTTCTATGACAATAATTGTTTACCTAGGCAAGAATCTTAGTGTCCTCAAAACTTATGGCAAGCCCAGTTATAGAGGAATGACCTGCGAAGGCAGACCTCTCCGTGCAAGATAAATAAGCGCAGATGTAAATCTGAAAAAATTTTGAGCTACTATATTTCTTGTAACCGATGAATACAAATTAAGAGGCACTGTAATTTATTATACCAACAAGAGTTAATCTAAATTTATTTATCGTTATATTTTGATTGTGGTTAAGCAACAAGTGATCCAAACAAAGATATTAATATTTTATAACATTCCAGGGATGTAATTGTGGATTTAATAACTTACCGAAGATATTATTCGACAGATCAAGTTAGTTCATTTCTTGAACGAAAAATTGCAGAAAAAGTCCCCTTAGTGGAAACATATAGCAAAAAACTTATAGAAGAAAAGGTAAATAAATGAAATGAAATATGAACAATATTTGACTATTGTTTTATCAGGCTAAGTTATAAATATTGTGAACATGTCAAAAGGATAGGTATTTATTTATTTATTTCGAGTGTAGGGAATTAACTTTAAATTTCTAACAGGATTTAGAGACACCGTTCTGTTTTCTGATCGGACAATAACTGGGCAAAATACCTTGTTCGGCTCTTGGAGATTATTTTCCATTCTTTCCAAGCATCATGCTTCCTAAGAACGAAAAGATTCTCTACCTCCATTTACCAGGCAACCTATTTGCTGGTTATCGCGCCTCTTCATTTTTTGGTTTTGACACAATAATTTAATACAAATGTTAATAATAAACTAATCATAGACGTTTTACGAAAAAAAAGAGAAGCAGTTATCGTTGTTGCCTCTTTTCTGTTCTTTATTCTTGCTCAGGTCCTTCCAGCAAGCTTGATTGCACTTACAGCACAAAACACTCATTTATTCTTACTAACATGATATCCCAATAATAAGGTGTAGTTTTTGTTTTGAGACGTATCCCAAGACAATTTCTAATTCGTTACCAGTAATGAGCCAAAATTGGAAATCACCAATATAAATTTTTACTTACTGCCTCTTTACTGTCAACACGTTCCAAAGGCGAAAGTATGACAGAGACACACCGTAATAAGTATTTTTTAATGTGAGGTACACTGCACTCGATCTCAAAGATCTATTGGTACTCTCGAAACTTCTCAATGCACTACTAGTAGCCTCGATTGCAGAACACACTGCCTATAACTGGGCGTTATCTGTGGTCCAAGATTTTATCATATATACATTCCGAGCAGACCTACTCGGAACCAGCCAAACTGTTCCTTTTTACTTAACTGAACTTATTACAATATTTGGCGTAATAAAGAGACCAAGATTATTTCAAATATTAATTCATATTTTTAATAATCTATTATTTATTTCTTTAATGGGTGTTTTGTACTAACTAAATTGCATCGCTAATATAAATTAATTGTACAAGCCAAAATTAATTGCTAATTAGAAAATTTTTTTTATTTTTATTTTATTTATTTGTAGATCGTTACCAAATTTGATATTGTGGATCAGATTGAGAAATTCGAACATTTTTTGGAATTCAATGTAGCTAAAGCTGCTAGAAGAAGTTTTGACAAAGATGAATGGATAGATACGCCTTGGAAGAGATTTTTTGAGGTAACTTGCTGACTAGAGTGATTGTGGAATTTAACAGAAATGTAAAGAAATCGTTCTAAAAAAAAATCGAGAGAAGTAAAAAACCAAAAGGCAATTGATTAGTAAAAATTCAGATTATTAAACCGTAAATTTTGTTTAAATGGCATTTAATAGGAAACACTACAGCTGATTGCTAAAATAACAAAATTGAAAAAATAGGTTAATCGAAAGTAAGATCTTACAAAGTAGGCTTCTCATTTTTTTCCACAACAACTCGCAACACTTTTCTTGTTGGAATTCTATCTGCACTTACATTACCTTCAGTTTAAAATGAAACATTTACTGGAAATATTTCTGGGGGGAATTCTAGACATTTCTTTTATTAGACATGTTTACTGGCATATTAAGTTTTATTGGGCATTGATAGAGGCGCTACTTGGTGGTGACATTCTAGTCCTAATACGGCAAATTTTCAAAAATGAATCCTTCATGATGAGCAAAGATTAGGTCTTCATTAGATTATCAATGTTAAGGATGCTCAAATTGTATGAAGCAGAATCCATATCGGCTACTCGAGGATTATCTACCATAAGAGGGACTGCAAACAACACAGCTTAGAAAGCTTTCAAATGCTCCATCTGAGAAAGCTAGTTGTCTAGAACTTAAGACCAAGGTCAGTTCTTCTTGAATTCTCCTTTCAGTGCCAAACAAGTTATCGATGAGTAAAAATTTCCAAAAGATGATTGGTTTTGCAAAAAAAATTACAAGTTGCGAAAGTCGGATATTTTTGGAAGATCCAAAAATGAATAAGAAGTACCATAATCGTAAGTTCAGTTTTGGAAAAATCAAGCTTTGCATTTGGTGGAATTTCGAAGAGTTTGCATTTTGAGCTTGTTCCAGATGACTAAGCAGTTGACTCTGAACTGAACAGTTGGATATAATTTATGAAGTCTTAAAAAACAAGTCATCCCTTTCTTATAAACCGAAATAAATCCATTCTGCTGGCCCATAGTTCGCTTTTTAAATAGGCAAATTAGAAGAGTCGGTAGGAGTAACCATCTTGTCTCACCTCACCTATAGCCTCATCTGATTACTGTCGTTGCTGGTCTAGGGCTCATTTTTTCAAAGGACCACATTTTGAAAACTATGAAGCTTTATGATAATCAGGTTGTGTGGAATTTCTTAGCTCAAAAGCAAAGGAGTGTTTTGCCAAGTCTAAATTATAGCAGATAGGCGGGTGATTGTGGTAGAAAAATGAAAGTTTATATTTTGAAGCATAAGATTCAAATAAATTCCCTTGCCAAGGAAATCCAGAACAGCTGGGAACAGGTGGACCTGCCGCTTAGAGCAGCGAGAATGCTTATTTGGTTCTCTGGAATGAAATTGTTTCGAAAGAAACTAAAAAATTGATCTTTTGTTCTGTAGTGGAAGTATTCAGTATTGCTTGGGTCACCATAAAGACTTTGGCTACCAACATAGGAGCAGTGGAAATGGATTACTGCAGGAGAGGGAGAAGGTGCGTTGGAAGAAGAAGAATGGAAAGGATAAGAAATGAGGATAGTAGGAGGGAAATGGAGTTAAAGCAAGCCGTCGTATAAAGAATAATTCATAAAAAGTTGATATATAGAAAGAATAGAATCCACCTTTACAAAGGAAAAGAGGGAGACCACCGCGTTGCTGGGATGATGAGGCAGAGGAAGGGAGGGCATGTGCAGGTATGCGGAACGGTGACTGGTGGGATAAAGAATTATGGTGGAAATTGATTTGACGGCAACCGGCAAACGTCAGTATAATAAGTACGCGTTTTCAAATTTACTTTTAAATAAAACTGCTTTTTATGCTCAAAAAGTTTTGTAACAATCTAATATTAGGTAGCTCTTATGTCCTACTAATAAGAAAATTTATTGTTCCTATCCATCTATATTATGTATAATATGTTAAGGCAATAGGCGTTTAATCATAACAGTTAAATCTAAAAAAAGTTTGTCGAAATCATATATTGTATTACATCCAATATTTTTCATGTTTTCTAGGAAAAATTGCAGTATAAAATTCCATCAACTGGAATTATTAGGTCATTTTATACTCAGTTAATGGAAAAATTGGTGAAATATCCACTTGATATCAAGGTGCATCCTAAAATAGTAGATGCAATGTCAAAGAGAATTTCGATGTTCCAACAGAATCTACTCACTTGGAATGGTGCTGAGTTTTTAGTATTTAGTTCATTGTTAGAGGTACATTTTTTTGCCCCTAATTTGTTTCACAATTTTAAATGTTAAAACTTCGCTAACAGTTATGGAATAAGAAATTCAAGTAGTAAAATATTTTGGTCGATTTGGAATAAACTAAGTAAAATCTGTGTAATAATGTGACAATGATTAAATTAAAATTAACGAATGAGGTTATAATTTTATAGAATGTGAAAGACAACCAATATTTTTCTCACAAGTGGTGTAGAATAGTATTATTCAGCTTCTCTAGCGGCACTACGCGAAAACAAATCCCAAATAGCAACCGACTGCCGAAAAATTTAAAATTTTTAAGCAAAATTATCAATAAAATTTAGATATATTAAAGATAACTCATCTCTTGTGGCCATTGTTGTGGACGTTATTAGCCGATGACATCCTGACCAAATTAACCGCGGAAGGCTTTCATTGGCTGGGGTTTGCGGACGATCTTGCGATCGCGGTGAGGGGGCGGTTCGCGGTAACTGTCTCGGAGCGCACTCAGGGGGCGCTCAATATTGTGAACAAATGGTGCAGAGGAGGGTCTCTCCATCAATCCCCCCAAAACTCAAGTGGTTCCTTTTACGAGGAAGAGAAATTTACAAGGCTTACAACAGCCAATCGAAGGGGTTGTGATCCCCTTTGCCATAGAGGCCAAATATTTAGGAGTCATATTTGACCGAAGGCTGACATGGAACTCGCATCTTAACATCACCGCACACAAAGCCAAAATCGCCATGGGTAGGTGCAGGAGGCTATGCGGTAAAAGTTGGGGGTTAAGCCCGAGGATGGCCCTGTGGATTTACACCTGTGTGGTGAGACCAATGGTAACCCACGGGGCGGTGGTCTGGTAGACAAGGACCTTGCACATAGGGGTCGGGAGCACTCGGAAGTGTTCAAAGGCTGGCTTGCCTGAGTACGACGGGTGCTATGATGACTACCCCCACTGCGGCCTTGGAGGTCTTGTTAAACCTTCCACCACTCCACATTCACGTCCAAGGCGTTGCAAGAGCAGTTGTGGCACGACTACAACAGGGACAAGCGCCCATCTATCCCAGGCATACTGGGAGGTACCAAGACCTATGGGAGGAACTGGAGGCGGACCCGATCTTGGGCCTGCCTACGGACATAATGACTCCTAGGTATGACTTCCAAAAACCCTTCAAAGTCCTGATATTAGACAGAGGGGCATGGAAGAATCGGCCGCCAATTGCAGTCGAATCTATGTGGTACACGGACGGGTCCAAGACGGAAGATGGAGTGGGAGCCGGCGTGTACGGGGCTCGTCCGGGATGTAATATCTCGGTGAGCCTGGGAAGGCTAGCTACGGTCTTTCAGGCGGAGCTAGTCGCGATTATTATCTGCGCTGCCGAAATAAGAAGACGGGGAGTGCATAACTCCAGAGTCGTCATTTATTCGGATAGCCAGGCTGCTCTGCGGGCAATTGACTCGTGGGAGGTCAGCTCAAGGCTGGTGTGGGACTGCCTAGGTGCACTAAGGGAAATTAGTAGCCATAATAAGGTCTTCCTGGTTTGGGTACCTGGGCACTCGGGTCACAGAGGCAATGAGGCGGTGGACCCCTGGCCCGGGAGGGTTCAATGAGAGCGCTTATTGGGCCGGAGCCGTTCTGCGGTGTCTCAAGATGCCTCAGGAGTGCATCCATTAAGCTATGGATGCAGGACCGATCAAGGGAATGGTGGGTCAAAACTCCAGGCCAGAGGCAGGCGAAAACGTTTATCCATAGCCACTCGCCCAAGCTAACTGCGGAATTACTCCAATTAGGCCGGGTGGCCATAAGGATAGCAGATTAAATAAGCACATGCATCGCATGGGCCTGGCAACGGATAGCCTATGTAGGTTTTGTCAGGAGCAAGAGGAGACGGCACTGCACGTGGTATGTCAGTGCGAGGGGCTGGTCTGGCTAAGGTACCGCTTCTTTGGTAAAGAGAAGCTGGTGCCAACAGGCCTCAGCCAGGGTCCTCTCTCGGACCTATTAAGTCTTTTAAGGCAAGCAGGACTCGAGAGGGTGCTCTGATTGACCACCTGGGAGCCCCCCCCCCAATTCCACAGTCCGGTTAAGGACAGGATAGGGGGAGGGACTCCAACTCGGGGGGTGCCACAATAGATCCTTGGGGTGTCGCGGTGGCCTAGGCTGAAGAGCCAATTCCCCCGTTAGAATCTATCTATCTAGATATATTAAAGATTAAAGTAATTAAATATGTGGATGGGTCCGCAATGCTGGATAATATCTGATATTTTATCCCTCGTAGCATATATATTTCTTATATTCCTGACCGGTTGGTATCCATTACTGATACATGAACATACTCGTACCAACAAATGTCGAGTGTAACAGAAACATTGCGTTTAAGTGAACTCTCTACACGAACTTGGTGAATTAGCTCTGACAAAGGATTAAATACAAGAAATATGCATGCCAAGACGGATAAAATACCAGATATATTAAACAAATTGTTGCTTAAAAGAATTCTACTTTTCCTGGTAATTCGTTCCATTTCAACTGATAATAATTCTTCGATAATGATTTTCTTTGATAATTTTTTAGCAGCTATTTTTGAAAAATTATATTGTCATTATTACATGAAAATGATATAACTTCATTTTATTTTTACATGTTTTTCCTTATACTTGGCATTCGTTTTTGTTCGCGATTTAATTGTAAATATTTTAGGTAAATATATTATTATTATTCGGCTGCAAGACGTTGAATGTAAGAATTACTTCAGACAGGTGTAACTTAAAAAAAATTAATCTTGACTTTTGAAAAACATTTCCTAAGTAGTTTAATTTCGAAAGAAATCTCAGAACCCCATTTAATTTAACCTCTGATCGAAATAGTTATTTTTTGAGAAAATGTTTCGAAAGCACTGAAACAAGTTCTATAACTTTGGACCTTTGAAGAATCTCTACCTCATTAACGGTTTTCTAGTTATTTTGAATAAGTCCTTTATTATGGAAAAGAATATGTATAGAGTAAATTGGTTACTGTGACTTATTTTGATCTCTATTAATTTGTAAGGAAGGGATACATGTAAGATTGGCAGGTGATGAAATAGAAAAAGGTCCATTTAAAAACAGATATTATGAACTCAGATCCATTGAGGATAATAAATCAAGAAATCCTTTGAAATCTATTTTTAAAGATAATGCCGATTTTACTGTGACCGATACAATATCAGCAGAAGTGAGTAGTAATTTTATCAATTAACATTTCAATACAAGTAATTTCCAATTTAAGTTGCTAATAGATTCGTTAAAACGGTGTTAAATTTACTTACCACTGTATTTCTTTTCTAAAAGATTACTAGTTATGGAATAGACGATTGTGTCGTTTAAAATTCTACGTGAAGATAAAACTAAGAATCAAAACAAAAGAGTCGACCTTCTTTAAAAAAGTTAAAGTGCAAACAATTTAGTCTTGAAATAGCAAATCTGAATAATAATAAACTTACATCGCTTTTTAGCCGGCACATCCTGCGTATGATATTCTAGCTGCATTTACATGAATTTACGTGTATGTATATAAAATGTTTTCAAGCGACAAATCTAAATGCCTATCAAGTTTGTGAATTAATTCTTTTGTATTTGTTGTTCTGTTATTATGGGGAGACAGAAAAGGCAGTTGTATATATTTATTTAATAAAGTTTTATTTTAATGTAAAGAATAATGAACAACGTACGGTGCTCTTAACAACTTGCAGAGTACTACTAGAGCATAAAACATTACTTCTTATAGTCACCGCTATCGCCACTATAGCTATAGATTCAAATTTGTTATTCTCCAAGACTCCCTCTTAATTTTTAATTTATACAATTCGTGTATAAAGTGAAAGTTTACATTTATGTATTTTGATCTACGATTAACTACACCAGTTTAAATTAAACATATAACTATTTGATTATCAATATATGTCTTTACACTTATCAAGCTGACACAATATTATATTTGAACAGTCGTTAGCAAATCCGTGTAACAATCAAATGGTTTTATTTATTATTCCTATCTAGTGAAACTTCAATGCAGGAGATCCAAGCGTCCTAAAAGAAACAAAATTATTCGAGGTGACTCTTTCTAGGTTCGGATTTGATAATTTGTTAAGGGTCTTGATATACGTTCACATATGGCACTTACATAGTACGTTTGTGTATTTTTTTTAAATAATAGCATTTTTTCTTCCCAGGAGCTTCTATAGCTCACTGTCCTATAGTTCTCTCGTTTCAGACAACACTGTCCGGAGGCCGGCAGTGCACTGAAAAGGCTCCGGGTGCCAATGATCATAAATGTTGATGCGCCTTAAATTTAAAAAAAAAAAACAAAAAACAAAATGCAGCATTCAGCTTATACATAATTCACATATGAATTACATAAATATTACAAAAAGATCAGAATATTTAACGATAATCTTGCCAATATTTAATAGCCACATTTAATCGTTCTGCAAATATTGACAATTTTTTAATGCCAACCTACATATATTAATTATTATTAAAACCTTGATTAGCAAGCTGTACTAGGTTTCGAAACTGGTTATGCTCTTACAAACCCAAAAGCATTGGTTATCTGGCAATCTCACAAAGAAGATCGTACAAATGTAGCTCAGTATATAATTGACGTATTTCTAGCAGCTGGTGAGTCCTTGTGGTTGCGTCAGTGTGGTATTATATGTCTTCTACCACATGGATTAGAAGGTAAATATGTTTTTGTTATTATAGTAGTAATATATATTAGGGGCGGTATTAGCTGAGTAGAACGCACTGGTTTGGGATCCCGGATGTCCCGGTTCGAGTCCAGCAGTCCTCCCTAAGATTTTTTCACCTTAGTAGCCTCTCACATTTTTCAGATAGACAATGTTGTCTGTAATGAAACAATTCCTGGCAATGCACTAACTAGGTTCATGGCATAGTGAACTATTTTGACGCGCCTTAATTTAAAAATAAAATAACAATAACAGCCATTGAGATATTCTGGTCGATCGAGATATGTTTGCAGAAGGCTTAGATGGGGCATTTACTCTGAAACAGAGAGCTAATTTTGTGATGGCTATTGAGGACCAGAAGAGAGCCTACGATTATATGTGCCGGAAGAATTAGACATGCAAGATTAATGACGTTTATGCACTTAGTCACATGATGTCGATTTGCTAAATATTGGCTGGCTGGGATTACTTGAATCGTCACAATAACGTAACGAAAATAATTACCAAAGTATAAAATTGAACTTAAAATTATTGTGTGGGTTATTGAAATAAATATTAAGAGTTGGCAATGAAGTTAAAGGTATAGTAAATAAACAATAATCCATATTGCACTATCACCAAGTCGGCAAAGAGTACTTCTTTTTTCCTACGCCTCGTCTTTAAAACAAAGCAGCCGAATACATTTTTGACATCTTCGTCCATTTGTCACAGTCAGTAATAAAGGAAGGTCTTATTTCCTCTAGCTGAGGACATGTATCAAGATCAAAAATCATTGGCGCTTGCCCACACAAAGTAAAAGTTGGTTTTTCTCTAACTCCTATCCGATGGAGATGTGAGTTGAGGTAGTTATGTCCAATGAGGGCTTTGAAACATAATTAAAGTGGGTCGGTAGGACGCGGTTTCTTTTATCTAACAAAACTGCCCAAGTTTATTCCTATATTGGCTGCCTATTACACTCTGCGCTTTTATACCGTTCCTTTCTGTCCAATCTTTTTGCGGTATGAAAAGAAAGGGGGCGAATTGTCTGTGCCCTTTGCGGTCCTTTTTTTTACTAACTCGTCAGTCTTTTCATTTATCGGAAATCCACAATGAGAGGGGAATCGACATTGGAGGGTAACTTCATTTCCTGAGCTTATTGTATGAGAGGGCGACTTTCGGTTAGATCCGTGCAATCTGTGAACTTATTATTGTTTTGCTGCCTTGGAATCTATTAAGAAATAAAATTTTTCATTTTTTACGTACGGCAGCTTTCTTAGAGTGACTTCCCCATCAAAGTTTAATGCTATTTTACCTATCGCTTCAGCTATCTCAAACTTGTTGCAGTAAACCCCCATATCTGCATGTTTACGGTTCTTTCGACAGTACCGTCGGTATAAATGTGGGTCTATGATATCTAGTGTGAATAATTTCTGGGGCGATACTTTCATTTCGTAATTGGATTTGCCCTCTTTGTCCACAGACTTTAGCAGGTCTGTGCGTGAATTTGCAATGCGGCTAGAAGTGTGTCCTAGCATGTTGGATACATTAGGAATTCATAGTATCCTTTTTCATTTAGTACCTCTTTCACTTTTTTAAGGTAGCTATTATGGGTGGTATATAATTCATTCCAGTAAGATAGATCCAGTCTCTTTAGCATTTCGAATGTCATGAGAGCAGCTGACTTTTTCCTATGCTCGAGTGATTTAATTTTCGTTTGTAGCTCCATTGCAGCAATTTCCTGGAGCAAGTTATAAATTGCTCACTTTTAAGCACATAACACATTATTCGTAAACTTAATTTCCCCCAAAGAAGTACACCATATCTAAGCGGAGTATGAACCATATGCATACCGAATTGCTTTGAGCACAGTGCCATCCACTACTACCCTAACCTACGAAGCAGAAAAAGAATTAAGAGCGATGTTCACCGGTTGCAAGTACGCTAAAATTCTTCTGGCATAATTCCAAATTCTTTTCCGGTTTTTTGTCTCTTTGTCAGTTTGTGTTTTATTTCACAAAAACAGATTCAGTATTGTTTAAACTAAAAATGTGTAACAAAGATTTTTTTTAAACTTGAATTATTCTGTAACAATTGTTTACAGGTGAAGGAGAGGAATGTTCAAGTGCCCGTCCTCAGAGATACTTACAGATGTGTAGTGATGATGAACTAAATCCTGAAAAAGATATGGGAGTTCAATTAAATCGTTGTAATTGGATTGTAGCATATGTATCGACGCCAGCTAATTATTTTCATATAATTAGGAGACAAGTTAAATTAAACTTTAGGAAACCTTTAATCTTGTTTTCTTCAAAACAGGTGTTCAATAGCCCTATGACTTCTTTGCTTGATGAAGTTATTGGTAATACTAGGTAAGTTATCAAATCAATTTTATTGCCATTACTTTCTCTTACTTCCTCTGTAAGTGGAAGGATTATGATCATAACCGCCGCATATTTATGCACTATTTAGTTTTATTTGAATTTAACAAAGAATTTCAAATTTTACAAACATCTACTGTAAGATAATTGGTTCTCGATACTTGTTTGTGTTTAGTCTTAAACGTATACTATAAAATACTTCGAATTATACATTAATATAAATTTTCATATCGTTTCTAGCAAACATTTTTTGCCCCATTTATGTAAGAATGCATATTTCGATTACTATATCAAATACTGAACGGATTTTTTTCATTATTTACTTTTATATATATTCGGCGAATTATGTTTTTTTTTTTAATCTCATATGCCGATTTTGACCGAACATAATAGGGGACTCGTTTAAAAATTCATCCCTAGATCCTAAACATATTTTTATCTTTTCATGTTTACAAAAAAAAAGAAGATGTTTATTAATTAAAAATGAGTTTTAATAAACTTTTTACTTTGACACCCTTTAAAAAAAAAAAGGAACGGTTTAGCGAAGTGGCAATTTAATGGGAAGATTAATTTTTTTTTTTTTTATTTATTTGAAAAAGAAATTATAATAGAAACATAAAAAGGAAAGAAGTATTTTATGGCAATGGTAAACCGTCTGCCAGAGGTTGATGTACATATATATAATAACAATTACAAATTGTTTTATAAATTCAATAAACATTTAAGAACAAAAACTGCTAATAAAGGAATACAAAAATTGAAAAAAGAAGGAAAAAAGAGTGGAAAAATAATAATAAAAATAAAATAGTAATAATAAACAGAAAAAAGGAAAGAAACTTATTTATTTACTTTTTAAATAAAAAAAGAATTAGTTTCCTCAGTAACTAAATATATAAACAAATAACTAAATACATTTAATTAAGACAAAAAAAAGAACCTGAATAGTAATTATACAAAGAGAGTTCAATTAAAATTAAATTCTATAATTAAATTATATCTATATTTGCCGGCATATTAATAATCCCAATGCAGTTTTCGCCATTCGCATCAATGTAAACTGCGGTCTAGATAATTTATCGCAACTAACATAAAGCCTACATGTCTAGGAGAGAATGGAACAGTCTGCTAAAAAAGTGGTAGACATCCTCCTTCGTTCGAGAGTTTCATAAGTGCGCATTATCTATCTGTACAAAGAAGTGTAAATTTATTTAACATGTATGAGAGTTGAACTAAATATAACAACAAAATAAAAGTCTTAATTTTAATAATAATATTTAATGGGTTTCAGAAGGAGAGAAAATGGGTTGTATAGATAAATAGAATTTTATAGATAGATAAATGGGTTGTATGGGTGAACACTGTATAAACGAAAAGTAGCACAAACTGCCTTAGACTTTACACTAAAATTTATAAAATAGTAGTGAGAGGTAAAGAGAAAGTTTGATGACGCGTTGTGATTGCTGTATGAACTCTGCTGCAAGATTGTCTGGTAGACTCTCTCGTATGGCTGATACAGCTGTATTTAAACAGTTTCTCCCACTCTCGTTGCCTAAACTAGTGAGTGAGACTGCCCCTCTCCCTCTCTCTCTCTCTCTCTGCTTTGGATCCCTCTCTTCGGATCCTATTACAATTTTTATTGAACATTAAACTATTCAAATTCGAAAAATTCTTCATTAGATTCCTCAGTATTTAAATAAACAGTTGTGTTAATCACATAATTATATTTTTTATATGACATCCATTTCATCTGTTCTGTTTTGTTCATCATTCATCGCAAACTTTCTGCGCGGTGCCCTACTCAAACGTTTGAAAAATTAATGTTCATTCCAACTACTAAATAATTAAGAATTTTCTTAATTAAATCATTCTATTTGTAGCGATTAATGAATATTTCACCATAGTAACAAATTATTTAACAAGATATTGTGACAAGAAATACTGGGTAAAGGCATATTATATTCGCAACAAAGTAAGCCTCACAATTTCCATATTTCATCCATATTGGCATCATAATGTAGTGTGAAAAATGATAGTACATGCTTAACTTATAAATAAAAGTTAAGTAATGCCTACTTATTTCAGGCGGGCTTAACGTCCAACTACCAAATTAGGTGTCGTGGACGGGGGCGGAAGCACCTACTTTACTATTAACATTTTTTAAACAAATATAAAATTTAGCAGTTATACGCTGGACTCGAACTAGGGACCTCCCACTTACAAGTCCATGCTCATAACCACTACACCAACACCCGCCCCAACTTATAAATATGTCGTAATATTAGTTAAAATCTGTTACAACAATAAACTCCATATGGTACGATATATATATGTTGGTGTAGTGGTTATGGTTTATATATATATATAAATCCATTCAAATACTTTCTTACCAAAAAAATACTTTGGACAAATACTGCATAAAAATTGCTTTTGTGAATTTTTTTTGCTATTAGATAAAATGAGAAACTACAAGTCAAAATTGGTTTCGTTTTGTGATAAAAAAAAAAAATCTGGTGTGAAAACACTCACACAACTTTCTCTTACTCCTGTTCTCAAAATTATAATTGACAAATTTTATAGTTTGTGTAGCAAATTTAATGAAATTTGTCGAAAACTGAAAAAACTGTTCTGTTCAGTAAAAGCGCACTTCCGGTTTATTAATTTTTATGAAACTCGGAATTTCAGCCATCTATTTATTTCTAATTAATTACGTTTGGATGATAGAATTGTATAATCAACTATGATAGCACTTTACAAGAAAAACATAACTCCCCCCTAAAAGTGTCTGTAAAAGAATTTTCCCAGAGAAGTGTTTTAAATAATAGTTGTAGATCTTTGCATGTTTAGTTTATATACGAAGTTTCAAAACAATCGTCGGAGCCATTTTTGAGAAAATTGCGAAAAAGAGAAGAAATCATTTAGTAAAGTGGTAAAGAAAACGCACTTCCGGTTATCCAATTTTTTTCAAACTCGGAATTTCAACAACATATTTAATTCTAATTAACATTATTTAGATGACAGAATTGTCTAATAAACTGAAATAGCACTTTAGATGAAAACCCAAACCCCACCCCTCCCCCAAAAGTGCCCTTCACAGTGCATTTTCCCGGAGAAATGTTTCAAATAAAAGTTGTAGCTCTTTGTATGTGTGGTTGATGTTTCATGTTTAAAGAAAATCGTCGGAGCCATTTTTGAGAAAATTGCAAAAAAGTAAAAAATCCCACTTGTAAAGTGGTATTTCCGGTTGAGGAATTTTGACAGATAACGTAGTGTCAGATCCCATGGTGATACCTAAACGGAATATCAAGTTTCAACTTTCTACAGTTTTTCGATTTTGAGCTATGCTGTTCAGATACATACATACACATACACATACACACACACACACACACGCACACACTCTCACAGAACATCCTTACTAGGAGTAAGAGAAAGTAAAAAGAAGAAATAATTGAATGTGATAAAAATTCTTTTATTGCAAAACCAAATCTACCCGATTGGGTCTCTCTGTATGCCTTGAGCTGGCCCTGATGCTATTCATCTAGTCTTCCCAATTGGCCTGCAATTTGTCTTTGAATGGTTTATTTACAGCAATATCAAGGAATTGGAGTATTTTTACTTTCTCCTACTCCTGGTAAGAGGAAGTATTGTAATTGCGTCAAATTTTCGATATCGAGTTTTCACCGGAAATAACTGTTTTGAGGACCCCTGAGTCCAAAAAAGTGGTTTTTAGCAAATGGTCTGTGTGTGTGTGTGTGTGTGTGTGTGTGTGTATGTGAACAGCATAGCTCAAAAACGAAAAACCGTAGGAAGTTGAAACTTGATATTCCGTTTAGGTCTCACAATACGATCTGACAGTGTGTTATCTGCAAAATTCCTATACCGGAAGTACCACTTTACTAGTTTTTTTTTTTTTTTTTTTTTTACTTTTTTGGGATTTTCTCAAAAATGGCTCCGACGATTTTTTTCAAACTTATTACATCAACTACACTTACACACTGCTGCAGCTTTTATTTGAAACATTTCTCCAAGAATGAAATGTAATGGTGTGATGTGTATTTATAGTAGCACGAGCGGTGTTGTAACAAAAAAAGGGCTTGTGATGTTGAGATAAGGATAGAAGTATTAAGAATAATTAAGAAGTCACCACTGTTAACAATTAAATATAATCTTTCAATATAATAACTACAAGTTATTTGATATTATAAACTAATTTAATATATTGTGAAACTGGCACTGATACTAAGACAACGATTCCTGAAGTGTTCTGACTTTGGAAGCAGAATTGCGACTTAGTTGTTTGAAGGCTAAGTGCAGATTGTCTTAAGGAATGCTCTCTAACAAAGGAGTTGGCCAAGTCGCATTGTATTAATTTTGTGCCTTTGTTTCCCTACTAGCAATGACCCCAATTTACAGTACCTGACACTAAAATACACTCTTTTTGAAGGTAAATTTACTATTTAATATATTTTACAAAACTATTTATTTTCATTGCTTTCTTCCACTACATTAAAATTCATTTAAGGGCACTTTTGGGGGAAGAGGTATGGTTAGGTTTTTTGGGAAGTGCTATTTCAGTTTCTTAGACACTTCTGTCATCTAAATACTGTTAATTAGAATTGAATTTGTTGTTGAAATGCCAACTTTGAAAAAAATCGGATGACCAGAAGTGCGTTTTCTTTACCACTTTACTAAATGATTTTTTTTTTACACTTTTTCGCGATATTCACAAAAATGGCTCCAACGATTTTCTTGAAACTACGTATATACACTAAACATACAAAGATCTACAACTTTTATTATAACATATCCCTGGAAAAATTCATTTAAGGGCACTGCTGGGGTGAAGGGGTAGGGTTACGTTTTTCTCTAAAGTGCTATCATAGTTGATTATATAATGCTATCATCCAAACAAAATTAATTAGAAATAAATATGTAGCCGAAATTCCTAGCTTCAAGAAAACTAGTAAACCCGGGGAAGTGCGCTTTAACTGAACAGTTTTTTCAGTTTTCGACGAATTTCATTAAATTTGTTACGCAAAGTATAAAATTTGTCTGTTACAATTTTCAAAACTGTAAAAGTATATAAAAGAGTAAGTAAAAGTTGTATGAGTGTTTCACACCAGATTTTTTTTTTATTTATGATACTGCCTGATTACTTTTTGGGAATACATTCGTTCACTGTATCTCCTAATTCTACGGCTATTTAGCGCATGCGCTTTATCTATACATAATAAAAGTGAAGGAAATATTAAATTGCATGTTTAGCTATCGATGATACTTCATAAATTCCGCAAAATTATTCAAAATAATTCTTTTTGAAAAAAAATGTTTCCAATAAAAGTAATATTTATAACTGTACGCCAAGCATTCCAAGTTTAAAAAAAGAAAAAAAAAAGCTCTAACAGTTTTTGAGAAAATCCAAAAAAAGAAAACTCACAAACTTATTGCTGTAAAATTGCACTATATATTAACCGATTTGTTTCAAATTTGGAATTCTATCGACACTTCTAATGTATATTAAATATTATGTAAATGGTAAAATCAATATTGTACTGATTGAGGAATTCTAGAAAAAAAGCATAACGCTACAGAAAACTCATGTCAGGAAAAATATGTCAAATAATAAGTGATAGGTATTTTATTATAAAGTATAAAAATGTTGGAGCAGGATTTTGACCGAAATCTTCGTGCCTGATGCGGTTGTAGTCCCTAAATAGATTACCAATTTTGAGCTTCCAACAAGTTTCCTTTTTTGAGATATTCACTAAACACACACATATAGACCTCGTTAAATTTTTTTTTTTCGTAATCAGGGGAACCCCCCCCCCCAAAAAGAAAACATATACCTCCTTACTAGGAGTAAGAGAAAGTAATAAATGAGATAGTTCATAATAATAACTTCAATCATTTGTTTCTATAAAAAAAAAGGAAAAAAATAAATAATGAACAGATCTAATTATTTATAGGTTTCAAGTTTACATTCCTGAAAAAGAGCGTCAAAGTTCTGATGAAGTCAGAAAGTTATTGCTTTGCACTGGAAAAGTATACTATGATCTTTATGAATATAGAAAATTCAATGATCCCAAAGAAGAAATTGCCATAAGTCGTTTGGAACAAATAAGCCCTTTTCCATATGTTGAGTTAGAAAATGATATTTCGCGCTATAAAAATGCAACCATACACTGGGTACAAGAAGAGCATAAAAATCAAGGATGGTGGGCATATGTTAGACCTCGAATCCATGCGGCTATGAAAGGAATAGCAAAAGAAGAATGTACTTATATAGGAAGACCATTTTCACCTTATCATGCTACAAACGATTACCGTATGCATATGAGAGAGAAGGAAATATTCTTAAAAGAAGCAATGCATTTATAATTTTCTTTTTTTGGTGTTTTTATTTTAATCTGTATATTAATTGACATAAGAAATTAACAGTTTATATAGGACCAAGCTTGCATGAGATGAACAGTTATTCGAAAATCATTGAAATAAATAAAACGTAAACAGTCACAATCATTTTATATTTTCCTATTGTTGTAGTGCGAAAGAAGATTATGTACAATCAGGTCATACTTTCATATTGGAGTTGTCATGTTTCTACATTAAATTTTATATAAATAATGCTTTTGAAGTTCTGTGATGCCGCCAACAAAGAATGTTTTGTTTGTAGTGGTTGTTGAGAATTGTGTGTAAAATTGGATCAAAGTGTTGTCAAGTCAAAGAGTTGCTAAGTCAAAGCTTTTTCTACCACTGTTTGTTTCGCTTATATTTCAGTCACTATGATGATAGCAAATTTTCTGGTTGCTCGCTTTACTCAATTAGTGTATGGAGTCCCATATCAAAATTTTATGTTAGTGGCAAATCTTTTAATTGATGGTATTAGCATCCGGGATTTTATCAAGTATGGCTGACCCATTCACATACTCAACGGTGGTACTTTTCTTTTTGATGGTGCTAGATTTTTTTTTTTTAAAGATAACAAGCAAAGCAGTGGATACAGAAATATTACCATACCCTTCTTCACTCAACCACTCGCCGAGTACGGCTTCATCTTGGATGAGGGAGGAGTTACAGGAACTAGCCGTAGAGATGCAAAGGCTTAACATTGCAAACAAATTAAGAACAAAACCAGTTGATTAATTCAATTTGCCAGAATTTACTTTCTGGATTGCACAGAAGGCAAAATCCATCCGATAGTTCGAATTTACTGATTTTTTTATTTCACTTTTTCGTGATTTTCTCGAAATCGCAACGATTTTCTTTAAAAGTTGAATACTATCTACACATAAATTCTTAACACTTTTGTTTGCCACATTTTTCTGGGGGAACAATAGCAATTTGCTTTTCTCTAATGTACTACTAAAATAACTGATGACTGATGAAGTCCCGAAAATAAAACTTTTGAGATAAACAAATAATACGAAAAATAAGATTCAAATAAAAGTTGTATAAGAAATAAATTATGTTCCTAACCAAAATGATGCTCTGTTGACAAAAACTGCATTTTCCCTCACAGTCTAGATTTGACATAGCTAAATTTATTTAGTCTGTTACCGTGATTTAGGAAAAAGAAATCTGGTATAAAACAATCACCCTTCATTCCTTTATTGTATAATTCATTTGCAAATAAACGGTTGGTGGACATGTATAACAGATAAATAATGGCGATAAGGTTTATACTATTTACCTAAATATGATTGCATTGTAAGATATAGCAAGCTCTTTATCAATCCAGTAGCAAAGCTTGTGACGGCAATTTGCAGGACAATTTGTCACAGGATAGAACATCCTTCACAATTATTTGGAAGAATATTTTAAATCGGTATTAAATATAATAAATACCTACATGTAACATAATCAGAGAGAAAATAATTAATTTTAAAGTCAAAATTAGCCTCCTTTAACAAATAATTGAATAATTAATCAAAGGCATAAAAAAAGATAGAGCTAAGGAACAAATGTAAAATTTTTCTTTTTTGTAATTGCTTTAAGAATGTAATTGTTGTACATGAAGTTTATACTAAAAAATTGGGACCATTCTTATAAAACAAACCAAAAAAATACAAATTTTACATTTTTTTTGCAATAAAAAAAAATAGTAAAAAACGAAAAAAATTAACGTTTCTGAATTGACCGCCAGGTAACAGCACTTACTTAATTTAGAATTTGTAGTAGTTCAAATAATTGCCGCTAGAAAGCATAAGCTTATACACATACAGAACTGTAGTTCCAAAACTTGCCACCCGATCGCAGCGCCATCCTGTTTGTAAAACTTTTCATAGTTTAAAATGCGCCTTAATGAATGGACGGGAATTGGTTAGCTTCCAAAAAGAAATCTTTGGAAGTAGCGACAAAAAAAAAATAGTAAAAAAACGAAAAAAATTAACGTTTCTGAATTGACCGCCAGATAACAGCACTTACCTAATTTAGAATTTGTAGTAGTTCAAATAATTGCCGCTAGAAAGCATAAGCTTATACATATACAGAACTGTAGTTCCAAAACTTGCCACCCGATCGCAGCGCCATCCTGTTTGTAAAACTTTTCATAGTTTAAAATGCGCCTTAATGAATGGACGGGAATTGGTTAGCTTCCAAAAAGAAATCTTTGGAAGTAGCGACAAAAAAAAAATAGTAAAAAACGAAAAAAATTAACGTTTCTGAATTGACCGCCAGATAACAGCACTTACTTAATTTAGAATTTGTAGTAGTTCAAATAATTGCCGCTAGAAAGCATAAGCTTATACATATACAGAACTGTAGTTCAAAAACTTGCCACCCGATCGCAGCGCCATCCTGTTTGTATAACTTTTCAAAGTTTAAAATGCGCCTTTATGAATGGACGGGAATTGGTTAGCTTCAAAAAAAAAATCTTTGGAAGTAGCGACACCTAGTGACAAACTAAATAACCATAAATAAAATTGATTTCTCAGTAGGTGTTGTTATCTAGTGGCCATGTTTATAACTACAAATATACCAATTTTAATTAGTTACTTTAATAATTAGAAAACAAAAAAAAGTCTGGTGTGAAACACTCATACAAGTTTCGACTGGCTTACTCCAATTTTCAAAATTGTAATCGACAAACTTTGTGGTTAGTATACCAAATTTTTTTTTTTTTACCCTGTATTTAAGTTTTATTAACCATTACAGAGGAGTTCTCAACAAACATATTTATGGTTTTAACCAAAAACACATTTCTTAAAATATACTTAAGACATCAATTCCTTAAACAAAATAAATACATGTAATTTGAACATAAAATAAACAGAGAAATTAAAAAAGAAAATAACTCGTACTTGAGATTAGTATAGAAACAAAATTAAAATAAAATACAATTTTACAAATATGGAAAAAAAAAAATAAACAACAGAATATTGTGAGCCGACAGGAAAATAAAACAAGATTATTAAAGAAAAAATCATCAGAGCAAAAATTTACAAGTATGAAAATTAGCTAAATGCCAGAAGTTCTTGATAATAATAATAATAATAATATATTCGTTATAAATTAATTTAAACTTTAAATGAATATTTTTGAAGATCTGTAATTAAGAATTTCCTTTTTAAAGCTTTTATAGTGTAATAGTAAATACTGTACATTTTATTAATTGTGTCTATTTTAAGGAGCCCTAACAAACCAGAGCCTTCCAATAAATAATGTTCGAGGTGTATAACTCTATAAGATTCAGATAAAGGGCAAGAAATGAAAAAATGAAAAAGATCATCTTTCAAATTTAAATTACAATATTGGCAGATATCTTCCGCGTCCCACTTGTAATTAACTTCATCTATGTAAAATGATATATATCTGGAATGCATAACTCTTATTCTACTAATAAGGCGAGTTACTTTAATGGGCACGTTAAAATAAAAATACTCTTCTATCCCCAGAACTGTTTTTAATGAAAAATAGATAGGGTTGTAGGATGAATTCTTTATTCTCTCCCAGTCCTCAGAGAAAAGTTTATTCTCATAAGAATTCAACATATTTTTAATATTATTCTGGATTAATTGCGGATCTCGAATCATCCACAGCCAATCGTACTCCACAAATGTAAACATTTGTTTTAGTTGTATTGCCCAATTATAAATCAGATCATTACAGTTTTCTGCTAACTCTAACTGCCGTTCTAAACATATTCTGGGCAACCTACTTGTAGGCATATTTAAAATTTTTACATACCATTGCAGGGTAAGTTTAAAAACTGTAATACTTATTCTGTATTTACCTAATTCGCACCGTATAAAGTGGTTCGGAGTACAAGAGGGCCAATGAAATATATACTTGAAATATTTAGAGAACAGTTTCTATTTGCTCCAAATAACGAAGCGACCACACTTCTGCGCCATAAAGTAGGACTGATCTAACTAAACTCTCAAACAGTTTATCCTTCGTCACCCAACTAGTATTTCTAGATTTCGACAGTATGCCTATAACTTTGCTGATCGCTGCAGTTGATTTGTTTATCATATCAACACTCGCCTTAGAGAACAGACCTGAGCTTGAAAATAAAATTCCAAGGTAATTAAAATGACTAACTATGTCTAGCCTCTGATTGTTATAGAAGAATTTTATTTTCTTGCTACGCTTTCCACCTTTACTGAAAATCATAACTTTTGTTTTTTCAACGTTCACTTCCAACCCGTTGGCGAGACTGTACTTGTGGAGGGCGTTCAATTTCTTTTGCAATTCTATTGGTGTATCTCCGAAGAGAATCAAATCATCAGCGTAAAGTAAACAGCGGATTCCATTCTTTTTGGCAATTATTCTCTTTAAGAAAGCTGTCTAGATCGTCTATAAAAATTGAAAACAGTTTTGGCGATAAAACATCCCCTTGGAGAACCCCTCGGTTTATTTTTATGGGATCTGAGACATGATTGTTTATTTTTATAGAAACCGTAGCTTTACTATATAAATTTTCTAGAATTTTTATTATTTTTCTGCTAATGCCGAATGCATATAGTTTATTCCAAAGTAACGTATGGTTGATCGTATCGAAGGCTTTCTTAAAATCGACAAATCCGCAATAAAGTTTACCTCTTTTTTTTCGAAGATATAGGTTAATAATAGAATGTAAAATAAATATATTGTCTAGGCACCCTCTACCACTTCTAAACCCGCTTTGTACTTCTGAGAGAGGATTACAGTATTCAGTCCAATTAATAATTCTATTATGTAAAATTTGCGTGAATAGCTTAGTGATTGAATTTAAAAGCGATATGCCTCGATAATTCTCTTGAAGTAAGGGGTCACCTTTCTTAAAAATAACAAACATGTTTGTATTACCCCATGAAGATGGCGTTTCCTCTTTCAGTAAAACCATGTTAAATAGTTTTAAAATAAAATTTAATCCTTCATCAGAAAGATATTTTAAGAATTCATTAGGTATAAGATCTGGCCCCGGTGATTTATTTAATTTCAATTTTTGAACGGCCCTTAGTAATTCAGTTTTAGTGAAATCAACATCAAAGAATGGGTGTGTTACGTCAATAATATGAAAAGTATAACTATGATTTTTTGTATGCATTGATTTTAGGTATGAGGTCCAACTCTCTAAATCTATCGGATTTATATTTATACTTTCATTTGTATTTATGTTTTTAACTGTGCACCAAAATTGTTTGGAATCTCTTACTGCAATAAGTTTGTTATTGATGAGTTCAAAGTAGACCTTTTTCTCTTTAGATAAAGTATGTTTATATTCTTTCCTAGCTGTAATAAATTCCTGTCTATAAATAGTGTTGAACTTAGAATTCTTATAAATTTTAAAGGCCTTATACATTTGTTTTTTAAGAAGTTTACAATTTTGATTGTACCATGGTTTATTTCCATTTCGAAAACTATTAAAAAAAAATTTTCTTTTATTTACCATTCCACATTTATCAGCCGAGAAAACGAGCGCATTTTTTAAAAATTCGTCCATTGGGTCAAGTTCATACTTAGCTATTATAAAGGATGGCAACTTTTTTAAAAATGACGTTTTATTGGCATTATTCCAAGTTAGTTTAGTTACAGACATAGGTTGTATGTACATATTGCGTGTATTAAGCGAATTCAGTTGTGGGCTGACTGTGAGTAAGGAACACGGTAAATGATCTGAAATTACAATATTATCACAGAAGACATATTTTCGATTAATGATAGCCCAGTTATATTGCTCCAAATCAAATCGATAACGCTGTTCCCTAAAGCGCCTAAGAATGTAAATTTACCCTCTTTGTCACTCTTACTTCTTCCATTAATTAAAAATAAATTATAATTCTCCATAAGATTAACCAGTTTTAAACCTTTATTACTTTCACAAACATCCATTGAATACCTATTTGAATAAAGGTAAGTATTTTCAAAAATTTCAGGAAATCCATTATTTAGGTCAGCAACACGACAATTGAAGTCCCCTCCAATAAATAAACCAAGTTCGGCATAATTAATAGAAGTATCATATAAAAACGAATCTAATTTTAATAGAACCTGGTCTATATCAATAGTGGGTTGGAAGTAAACATTGCCTACCATTACATTCATGTCTCTAAGATGTACTAGAATAAATATCCAGTGATTGGTAATACTAATAAGTTCATATTTATATTCTCTTTTAATTAGTGTAATTAAGCCACCACTAGGGCGACCTACTTTCTGTTCTCTTACAGCAAAACTAAATATGGGCTCGTAATCACCGTCCAAAAGGGGCCCTGAAACTTTTGAATTATTCGCAAACCAAGTTTCTGTTAAACAAACAACATCAAAACTTTTAATAAACTGTAATTGATCATATTGTAATTTGAACAAGTTAGAAATACCAGAGACATCCCAAAAAAGTATTTTAAAATTATTAGAGTTATGACCATTACTAGCTAGTATACCAAATTTAATAAAATTCGTCGGTGTTTTTATGGAGAAAATCACAAAAACTGAAAAAATTACTTAGATGTACATTATAATTGAAAAAAAAAAGTGTACACTTCATTTTTAAACTAGAAATAAATGAATATATTAATTATATTAATATTTATTGATAAAATAAAATATTTATTTATCTTTTTTCTACATTATATTTCTTGCGCAAGCTATTAAGATAATTCTTGGCATATTATTTGCCAAGATGTTTTTTTGGTATAATGCTTCTTGATATGATATTTTTCCTTCCTTTCTTTTTTTGGTGAGGGTTCAGATTTTTTACATTTGTTTTACAGCTAGAAGCTATGAGTGCTGCGAATATTAATATTATCGTAAATAATAACTTAGATTTAATGTTAAAATAAAAAATTTAAGACTATTGAAGGATAGACATTATAGCTTTATCTTCAAAGTAATAAAATAATATTAAATACTTGATTAATAAAGTAGATAGTAACAATGATTTAAAAAAGACTTTATTCATTTATACAAATTATTTTAGGGAAGGAGTTTGAGGATCTCCTCGTAGGTATTATATAATACCTTTACAAAGCTATGTATACCTTTCCTCCAAAGCCTCAGAGATAAAATAAAATAAGCGGTTTAACTTTTCTTTATTTTCTGTATCTAATAAGTTAGCAAAAACATAAGAACTGTGTGAAGGTAAATACCTATTTAATAACCTCCTTCTCAAACATTTATAATGAGGGCATTCGAAAATAAAGTGCATAATATTATCATTTTTGCCCTCCACTCAAGTAAAGCAACTCTTTTAGGATCAAATAAATGGGCTATTCCATGATAAAAAATTCTGGGGTGACGATCACGCTACTCTATTTTGAGCTATCAATCTGGTTTTAATGATATTGCACCTAATATTTACATATGAACTACCTTTAGCCAAGGGACATATCAATCTATAGCGGATATTATATGAAGAGTTGAGTACTTAATTGACGTCAGTTTGGAGAAAGATTTTTTAAGTTATTACAGACCACGACCGCTTGCTGCGCCTCCCAGATGTCCTGTGCTTCTATAGAATAAAGCATTTCTCTCACAAGAGCCACCCAGTTAAAAAAAATGTCAGAACCATCCAAAAGCGTCACAAGTCTTCTATAGCATAATATCTTCAGAGATGAGCTGCTGATAAAATCTTCAGCCAGAATCATATAGATTTATTAAAAATATTGGTTTTCACTTGTCTTCATTCAACTTCCAGCGAACGAAACTATTGGGGACTTCTCGTGGCAGATGTAAGAGCAACATTAAGAATTTCAATTGACACGATCGACTACAGTGAAGTAGTTCAAGGCCCAGTTTTTTAACTGATCCCAAATTTCTGATCGGTAGTGTATATATTCTTAAGGGGCGGCAATTTGTCTTTTTGTACGGGGCGACGTAACCGCTAGAGCGGGCGCTGGTTACGGGCACCTTATATATATATTATTGTAACAATGGGAAGAGAGAGAAATGAGTACTGTAAAATTTATCTATTTGGTTATTAGAAGCCAATACAGAATTTATTAATTACAAAGAAACACTTGATATCTGAGAACAATAACTTATACAAATTCAACACATCACGACCATAGTTAAATAACAGAGTTCACAATTTAATGGTCTTTATGCTGTCTTTTTTTATGGTCAATTCTCATAGAGTAAACACGCGTAACATCTCTCAAAAATTCACAACATGTCCTGGTAGCCGGTCAAAACCTTCAAAAAAAAAGCTTCCTTTATTTCCCCCTATCGTTCACAGTTTCCTCCATAGAAAGCACCATTATCTCCGTTACAATTATATATATATATAGCTCTTTATCTTTACTAGATAAGTTCATCTATCTTCAATTGTCTGATCTGTCTTTGATTAGCGTGTATATATTGTACAATTTTTAAAAATAAAAATTTTTTTTTTGTGCTTCAATTAATTCAAATTTTATAAGTGTATAACCAAGTCTTTTATTGTTGTCTATCACAGATGTACTAGTGGCAAATGTAACGAAAGAAGCAAACATTTTTTCAGAAGGCATTTGCGGCTAGCCGCGTCAATATCTATGGTCATTGGCGCTTGGAGCCTTCTCAGTGCACTACCGGCCTCTGGAAAGTGTTCTCTCGTTACCGACAATACTGCCAATAACCGGACAGTGAGATGTAGAGGCTCCTATGAAGAGAAAATTTAAGGGCAGCATCGCTAGATTCGAACCGGGAATGTCCGCATTGGAATCCAGTACGCTAACCACCTAGCTTAGCTATTCCCTACCCTTGAGATAGCACTTTCTGCTTAGATGTTTTAATATTTTTATTTAATTTTATAAAACACTTGAAGCGGCGACTGATTTGTAACCAAACACTGTAATATAATGGCAGCGCCCGCTCTAGCGGTTACGCCGCCCCAGACAAAAAGACAACTTGCCGCCCCTTAAATATATATATATATATTTAAGCAAGTGTATGCATGTTCAAACACAATCTGGACCAGCGTTCTGCTCGCGTGCTAATGCTATTCTGTTCAGAGAAGTATATGCATGTTCAAATAAGTTCAAGCATCGTCCTTCACAAATTCTGCATAATTTTTAAATAATAGCGTAAATATTTTTAGCTGTTAGACATAAACAAGATATATATGCTACGCATTGTAAATTTGAAGCAAAGGAAAAAATCGATATGTGAAATTTTCTATTAATTGAGTATTTAACACATCAATATTTTCTCACAATTACATACAGCAAAATGGCGCCCCTAAATTTTAGCGCCCCGGACAAATGTCCGGGTTGCCCGCCCCTAGAGCGGGCGCTGGTAATGGACTCGGTATGCTCGTACCCAGCATTACGAGAGTATATTTAAATGAATGAAAGCGTGAATGCTTGGCTCAACAGTGCTCCACTTTTCTGTCAGTCAATCCAGAGATGTTGTACTGTACTGCGTTCATTATAATGGGGAACAATTTACATAACGTTAAAGAAAAGAATACAGAAGCGGTGTTGGCAAACAAATTTGTTTTAGTAGAAAGAACTGGTGAAGCTACACTGATGAATGTCTTTGAAAAATCCGGAAATCAGTGGGCACTACAAAACTTTTGTTAGAATAGTCTTCAATGGATTGTAAATAGGGGCCTAATTTAATTCCTCCCCAAATTATGAAAGAAAACAATACCTTCAAAAAAAAGCTACGTAGCAGTTACTTTGCATTTTTACACTTCTAGCGACTCTTTTACTAGCTTACAATTCCTTTTTAAAATAGAAAGACCACGAATAGGGGGAGTTAAAGTTAAAGAAGTCAGTGAAGCTATTGCGGCGCAATTGAAACAAAATATAAAAGTAATAAATTTTATTGAATAAGGTACTTTTCTCTCTACAATAAATTAATGGATTAAGTTAGAAAATTCCCTAGGAATCCTTGGTTTTCCTCTTGTGTAATGCTCCTAAGATACCACAAGATCGAGTGATGAGCGCGCTCACAACCAACGAATCTCCGCGACCGGCACTGGACTTGTAACATAACAATCAAAGGGATTCGCGAAAAAACTGACACTCTATTGAGCATGAGTCTCGATTCACCACTCGCTTTTTCTCGGCATTGATTATGTTCTGCCAGTGTTACATTACACATTACAATGTTTTGTTGTATGTCATCAGTCGCCGCTTTAAATAATGTAATAAAAAACATTCGCATAGCTTGCTCTTAGCATATATCTTCCCAAAATTTTGTCGTTAATTTTATAAATTAATTATTCTTACTGTCACTTAGCAAGCATCATGTAGACAATCATTTTTCTTGTTCTGTATATTAAGGTCAGTGGGGCCATTAATATTAGAAATTAGAGTGTTTCGAATTTCGATACATTTAACTGATTAACTATCCCAGTTATAATATCTTTAGAGAATTAATATTCCGATAACTTTACTGATTCGAGAGTTTATAAAGAATGAAATGATATTGTTTTTGATTTCTATAAAAAATATTACTTTCGATTATTTAAAAAAAGATTTTAAAAACTTTGTTGTATTAGTTTATATATTACTTTTTCATATAAACATTTTTTATTGATTTCATTCTTAGTGAAATATTTGGCAGCTGGTATTTGTAAATAAACAAAAATAAAAGTAATAATATTTATATTTACAATTCATGCAAACATCCATATATACATCAATTAGAACATTAATTGCATTTTTTTTTTTTTAAATGACATATAAAATTATATACAAATAGATGTACTTTTTTTATTTCCTTAATAAATTTCTTAATTCTGCATTAAATAACAAAATTTTCAGCAAAATTAAATACAAATACAATTTCTTTTCTATATAATGCAACTACAATAACATTTACAAGACTGGCCTTTTATAACCTCATAATTTGCATTATGAGCGTATTTTTTTTTTTTTTTTTTTTTATTAAAAATATTATTTAATTATTTTGAGGAACGAACAGACACAATTTTGAGACTTTTTAAAAAATGTGGATTAAAAATATTAAATGACGGGAAATTATTTTTTTGGAAACTTGGAATATTAAAAAAAAAAAAATCGATAATTAGTATTGTTTACAAAACGGAGTTAAATAAAATTAGCAATGATAATAATATGGTCCTCAAAAATCACTTAAAATACATAAAATTAAAAAGACTGGGGCGTCTTTGAGATCCATTTGACTTTTTTTAAAAATTTTATAATTCTGCAACAATTTTTTATTTTCCTCATGTAATAATTATTATATACACAAAAAATACATTAAATCTAATTTGTGTTCAATAAGGATGCAGATAAGTGAATTTATTTACATTATTTATTTAATTAAAAAAACCAATTTTAAAATGCAATTACAATTTTTTATTGACTAGAAAATATAATGTGGCACTATACAAAAATATATACATATTAATTATTATTATTATTTTTTAATTTTATTTTAAGAAGGAAATTTATAACAAAATAATTTTTACATCCTAAATGAAAATAAGTTTTTTTAAAACAAAACAAAAAAAAAAATTATTAAGTTTTATCACGAATTATAACAGTCACATAATGTTACAATGTTGTTTTCTTTTTATCTCGTACAACAGATTGAAATTCAGTCAATTGATTATAAATTTACAATTTTTTTATTTTTTATTAAATAACAAAATATACATTGCAATATTATCTAAATTAAATTAAAGAGACGGATATATTCATTAGTAATTTTTATTTTCGCAATGAAGAATAAAACTTTTCAGAATATTTTTTTGTACGATAATATTGCCTTTTTTTTTTCATATAATATTTCTTGCTATCTGTCAACCAAATTATTTTTGATAGTTCAAGTTTGTCTTCTACTCGAGAGACAATGAATTTTATTTAGTTAGCAATTACTTAGCATATGCTGTGAATGAAAATTTTCGACCTTTTTTTCCATTATTCACAACCGTATCATGGACTTGGAGCCACGAAGGATAAGAAAAGTGATTGGTTCAAAATTACTATTGCTTAAAGTAATTTTTTTTTTTTTTTGTAAAAATTGAGTGCAAATGCCCATGGATCTTGATGATTTAGTCGAAATTGATGTTTGTTAGTAAAAAGCGAGTATAACAGGGGAAATACAGTCAATAATGATTTTTGGTAACTATAGACAAATACAAAGAATTGTTTGTTAATAATGATTAAAAATTATTTTTACATTATAAACATTATATACATATGATTAAGCAAGTGGAAAAAAAAAAACAAAAAAAAACCTAACAATATGGCCCGAGGATTGTGCAGTGTAAAAATATAACGGCTGCATTCATCGGCATGATCAATAAGTTCCAATACTGGAATGATCTACTTTGTTTACTATTAATTTTATAATAAACATATTTCATTTTCTATGATTCAAAGTTTCAAGAGTTTACATATAAAAATTCACACGATAATTGCTTCCGCGCTTTTGAGTTTTGTTTCGATGATTCATGACATTTGAAATTATTATGCAGAGTTTTATATTTATATATTTAAGTTTGTACTACACAATACAACTCAACTTGCGGGAGATTCGGTTTTTTTATGAAGCACATTGTTTTACTTTAGTAATAAAAATGCGTGCTGTTCTATTGTGAATTAATGAAATTAAAAATATAAAAAGAATGAAATTTTAATTAAAGTTTCAACTAAGAATGATATGATACGCCTTTTTTTCCTCACCATATTGGCATCCTCACTTAGATACAGCTTAATCTAATCGGAAAGGAATTCACTTCAAAGAAGTTTCGTTCAATCACAAATCTTTGTTTACATCTTTCCACTAAATTTGTTATTCAAAAGAAATATGATCATTGTTTCGTAACACATTCGTCATTATTTTGAAAACGCGGAGCTCAACGCAGATGGTGGTACTCATCTTATGCCCTTGCCTGGAGGAAAGAACATCAGGGCAAAATTAGCTCAAAATCTGGCTGCCACAGTTCTGTCGTAGGCCGGGAGAGTCTACTGAACTGGTTATTCAAACCAATAGCGATTGAGCGTATATGAAATTGAAACCTATGTGACATTACAGTATCTAAGGATATTTTTCATCTTCGATTAATTATGAATAATCCTATAAGTTCTACAGAAGTTTATTTAAAAAGAGAAAAGAAAAGTATTTTGTTTGTTTGGAGGTACTAAGTAAAATTAACACTTGTTTTTCAATAAATACACAATTTTTGCCACCCTTTCTAATTTAGTAAAGTAGCACCATTTCAAACTGGCCAAGTTTCTAAAGTGGTTGGCAGATAACAGAAAAGTACCTTTCCTTTTTTTTTATACTTAAAAAGGCAGAAATCAAAATATGTATAAATATTCTTAATGACTTTTTTAAAGTATGCAAAATTTTAAAAGTAATAATTGTTTATACCATTGTAACATTTCTTCTCTTTCTTTCACTGCTATTTACCGAACTCATTGAACCTTGTAAACTAGGTGTGTACATTGGTGGATTTGGTTGATATGTCATAAATTGATTTGGCGGTGGAAGATGTCCACCAGCTGGCCCATAAATTTCTTGTTGATAATTTGGAAGCGGCGGTACGGGTGGTGGATAATATTGTGAATAATCTTCAACTTGACCATATGGACTTTGACGGCGTTCATGTTCATGCAATAATTGTGAAGCAGTCCATGATTGATATGGACTCAAAGTTTTCTCCCTTACTAAAGTATTGTTTCTATTTTCATATTCATTAATTACTGTTAAATTTCCATTACCATAATTTCCCGGACCAGAAAGATTACCATTTGGCATTACACCTTCATATGGAGTCATACTGTATCTTTTATTTGGATCATCTTCAACACGTACCTCATATTGCGGTAGTGATGGTACATTTGTTGTATTAGTATTTACTTCATAATTTGGTGTTGTGGGTGTTTGATGATTTATATTATTACCATTCTCTGTAGGAACTATAGAAACGTTAAGCGGTTTCTCTGGATGATTTGCCTGTGTATCTTTTTTAGCTCTCTTACGAAAACAAAAATAACAATAGATAATAATAGCAATAATTAATAATAAAATCCCAATTAATACTGGTAATATAAATTCAAGATTAAGTTCAAAAGTTTCCGCTAAGTTTGGTACTGCACTTTCTTCTTGTTGTGGTGGCCATATTGGATATGCTGTAGATGTTGAAGTGATAACTGGTGGGGGTGGCGGAGGAGCTGGTACATTCACTCTTACCCAATTCGAAATGGGTCCAGGTTTGCCTTGTTCACTTTGATCTGTAAAACCTCTTATGGCAAAATAAAGTGTCTGATCCAATAGTGATGGATTTTTAGTAAAATCTAAAGTAAATGTAGTTTCAGAGCCAGGTGTCAATGGAAAAGGTGATGAACCATGAACCCATGGGAATGCTGAATTGAAACCATCTATTATATCTCCAATACTGTTTGCATATTTCAATTCATATTTTACCACTGATTTACCACCCATATCTGGAGCAGTCCAAATAAGTCTTGCTTTTAAATCTGCTGGCAAAATTACTGCATGTAAATCGCCAACTCTACCAGAAACTGAATCTGTTTTTTCAATATGAAGAGTTACTGGAGGAAGTACTCTTTGGAATGGTGAAAGCGGTTCAACGGTAGGTGCTGGCATACTGCTTCCACAACAAGGTACGTCTACATGAAAAATAAAGATAAAACATCTAAATTAATACATGAATATTCGTATAATAATAGTCATAATAATAATAATGGGTCCGAGAGTGTCCGTGTGTCATGTTTTAGTGAATAATCACCTAAACCTTCTGATTACAAAAATAATAAATAATGTGTGTATTTGAAAAGCATACAAAAATAGAACATTTAACTTCTTTTATTTTATTTTTTGCTGGAAATAATTTTTAACATAAAGACAATGGACAAAATCCGTCTGTCTCTGTATTTTTATTATAACTATATACATATATATATATTCATTTAGAAAACAGAAAGTACAGCTCACTCTCATATTTTAAATAAGTACAAATAACCAATAATTATTGTTTTGACCGTTTGAATGAAACGTAATCAATATCTATTTATTTATTTATTTTTTTATATCATCAATTAACAAGCAAGTAATAAACCAAAATCAACTTCTTATTTTTCATCAACCTAGATAGAGATTGTACATGATATAAATCATGTACAATCTCTATCTATACACACATTGTTCACATTCAAGTATTCACATTTCCAATTAAATTCCCTAATTAATTCATTTCTGTAGTAAATAGCTTGTTTTAGGTACATTACGGGATGTGATCACTTTACCAAATCTCTTCTTTAGTCAATTTTTTCTTTCTTTTTCTCCATTTAACCCACCATTCCGATAGAGGAGGATACATACCCCAATCAAGTGATAGGTATTCTCCACTTCTCTGGTATTGCAGAGGGAACATATAGTGGAATCATCTTAATATATTCTTATAAATTACAAACAAATGTAAATAAACGTTAGAAAATTTAAATTTACACACCTGTAATAAGTGGTCCTTCATATGTATGACCATGCTGCCAAGTGTAAGCTGTATTTCCATTATCGCTGACCGTAACTTCAAACGTATACTCCCCAGTTCCTCCCATACATGCACTGAAATATCTTGAATATATACCATCTCCTTTCATTAAATCAGGATCTAAAACATTAACAATTCCATAAGTATCATCCATGCTAATCTCATTACCTTTTCCACATTAATAAATTGTTTCACTCATGAGAAAAAAATATTATTATTGTATTACATAATTTTATTAGTCCTTCAAATTAAATTTCTTAAATGGACATTGTTAGTTTACAGCTTTTGATGCCTACTGAATTTTTGCATTCAGATAAGAAGTAAAGCTGTTATAAGAAATCGGTTCACTTCAAAACTTTACTTTATCAATATTTCGTTCATTTAATCTTAATTAACAATTTGTAATAGATGGAATTGAAGTATGTAGATGGTAAAACATAGTGGGAAACATCTACCGCTCCCCCATAATCATAATGTCCTAAACTTTAATAGAAAATTTTAGGAGATTTTATCGAAACAAAAACCCAAATCATAAAAAAAAAACAGTAAAAATGTACTAGCAGTTGATGCATTTTGATCGAAAATTTAAATGAGATGTAACTAGATAAACAAATAGATTATTAAAATTTGACCTTTAAAGTCCAACTTCCGAGGGAGTATTATTTCTTCAATCCAAGTATTTTTGAGCGTTAGTATTGTATTTAATGTTTGTAACATGATAGATGTTAAATCAGAAATTACATATTAAAATGACATTTTAGAGGGCAGCATATCTAACAGCAATCCCAGAACTATCCCAATATCAGGTTTCTCGGAAACATGTTTTATGCAATGTGATACATCAATTATATACCCTTTTATATCTTTATACTACTGTTAGCATTTTTTGGAACAATTTACAGGTAAAAACCATTCAATAAATGAAACTTGTGGTCGGCGTATTTTGATGTCAACTTTTGTGATTGATGATGATACCTAAACGAATAACCAATTTGAATTTCCACGATTTTTCGTTTTTGAGTTATTATATTTATACGAAACACATATATAAACGAACATTTGCTAAAATTTATTTTTCGTAATCAGCAGACTTCTAAATATGTCTTTCCAAATAAGAAATAATCTGAAATTGCGTCAATGTTGGATCGCATCAACAGCAAGAAAAGAAAGTCTATATATGTTTTCATGGAAACCCAATAATTTCTTATAAAGATTCTGTTGGCATTCTATTTGTGGTTTTAATAATTTGAATAATCTCTAATTAGATAATATCTAATTTCCTTCTCAGAATTTCGCAAACTAATCAAATTGTGAAATGGTTTACTAATAAGAATTGGAAACTGCTAGTGAATTGAAAACAATCTGATAGAAAAAATTCTAATTCAAAGAATACAATAAACACTAAATCATGGAGAAAATAATTAAAAATGCTTCAAGGAATTTATAAATAAGGCTAACTTTTTAATGAACTTAAATTAAATAAAATTCAGTTCCAAGACTTAATCATAAATGGTAAAAGTTGGCTTATTTACATTATACATTAAATTATATCATTACATTTTACATTATAGTATTAATGTATAATTCATGCTAATTTAAAAAAATTAATTAATGCAAATCAGACAAAAATTAATAAACATCTACCTCCACTTCCAGTATCCATAAGTTCAAATCTTTCTCGATGTACTGATCCATTTATACCGATTTTTGTAACAGTCACTTCAACTTTAGCCGCCAATACTGGATATTCACCTCGTTTTACCTGGATGAAATGAATGAAAAAATTATTTTTTTTACTTTTTAACTTTACTTAATTTAGGATTTTAATTATAAGTAGTAAAATTAATTTATATTTACCTCAGCATAAAGTATGAGATCATCTTGTGATTTACTTGTAAATAGTCTAGCATTTACTACGGGAGCACTGCTAGATCTAGGTGTAGCCATTACTTGGACAAAGTGAGGTTGAGGAGAACCCGGGAATCGTTCTATTGTATAAGTCCAAGTACCAGTCTGTAAACGTAATGAATGACGTTAACGATTTTCTTCATAAAATATTGAAAATGATAACGCATTTCAAATATAACGATATTGTTTTTGTTTAAATATAACTTACTTCATTTATATTAGCTGGTATGTTCAAAAGTTTTAAAGAAAGTAATGCATCAGATCTTGTTGAATATATCCGATGAGATGGACTCATTAAGCTGATACTCCGAATCAATGGGTTTTCTGTATTATGAGTTAATACTGTAAACTTGGCTGGTTCACCTAATGAATCGTCAAGTACGAAACTACCAACAACTGAAGTCTGTCCATTATCAATTATTTCTTTTCGATGTATCTGTAAATTTTAATTGAAATGTTATTTATTGTTGTAAAAAAGTTATAAAAGGATAAGTATGTAAATACTTCTTATGAAGTTCCACAATTGCTTAAATTATCTAATTTCAATTAGTTCATTTTTTTTATGGATTTAAGCGAATCAGGTTTTACTAAGAAATTTAATCTTTTAATTGAGCTTTTTTGAAAATTAATTTTCGACTAATGTTTACTTTTTCTTACTTATGTAAGAGGAAATATTGATTGCATAACGTCAAATTTTCCCAAATGTGTTTTCACCGGGAAATAGATGACCTATACAATTCTGCATAACGTGTGGGATTATATCTGGTCGTTTATATATAATTCTTTTGGTCGTTTCTGACGGTTTTTGGATTCCCATCCATCGTCAATGTCTATCAAATTCGTGTCGAGAGTTGCTTCAACTTTAATTTTTCATCACGCACCACATTGATTATCAGCGAAGTGATTCACAGAAAATTATTGTTGAAGTCAACACTCTAAACAACTTGGTAGCCATTCTGACGATAGATGAGAATCCGAAACCGGTCAAAAACCTCATAAAGATACATGCTACGTTCGGATAAAATCCTAAATATATGTTCTAGATTTTCATTTTCTTCGATCATTAAATATAAAAGAATGATCTGCGTATTTTGTAAAGATGTATCATACAAAAAGGGCATATTATTCGACACATACTTTTGTCTTTAGTTTCGTCTGCAAAGCATTGATTATTTATCAGCGGTTTATCATTTATAAAATCTATCCTTTCCTACTAATTTAAATACTCCTTGCTCCATTTAATTACTAATCTTTTTTAAACCTAGTCATCCAACTCCATATAAGATGACGAATTTGAAATCATTGATACATCTATCAACAGAAGTTAAATATTTATTAAAGAATGATACAAGAACTGTTGTGAGAGTAAATTAACGAGAAACGAGCTCAACTACAATCAAGCCTATCTATTATGAGCTTATTTTTCCTTACTAGAGAATGTTGCAAAATTGATTTTGAGAAGTATATGATATAAAAAGTTATGTACGGTTGCTTAATCTTATTTCATTATGTAGTATTCTTAAAACTATACTTGTATATAAAATTAATTTTCCTTTGATACACACATACCTCAATTGGAAGATCTGATTTGTCGCCTTGATAAAATGTTCTTTGTATTTCCCACATAACATTAGTAAGTTTAAAATATGTTGAAATATATGATGTTGCCATATTATATTTGGTTTCCATAACAGTAAATTTGATACCATCAGTTTCTTCAGCTAACCAATCTAGAGATCTTGGCCTAACTTGCGATGGGTAAGTTACGGAAGCTATACGTATATGAGCTTTATGAAGTTTTGGCATCAATTCAGAAAGTTCTGGTACATGGTCCATTGTACCAGGTGCAATAACAACAATTACTGAACTTGCTGGTCCATTCATTTGTGAACGATCTTGTAAAAGCTGAGAATAAAATTAATTATTTTAAAATGATATTCTGTATAAATAAATAAGAAATACTAGTAATTCGTAAACCGTTAGAAAATTAAATATATACCTTATATGCCATGTTAATTCCACAAGATAAACATGCAGCTCTTGAATCTCCAGGTGTATAAGGAACATTTGATGCCAGTAAATCTCTTGCTGCAGTTGTGTGTAAAGGAGTTAATTTTTGCAAAAGGGTTGCTGATGTTTCATTTGCGGACACTAATGCAACTTCAATTTCGCCTTGCAGTTGTACAACTACCCACTTTCTAATCGCTAGTCTTAAATAAGACCATGACTCCTGTTTGGGGGAGAACATAACACATTACATATGTATAGAGAAATATTACACAATGATTATTGAACAAAACAATATTATAACCAAAAAATTTGGTGTGAAACATTTACATAACTTTATCTTTCCCGAATTCTCTCTCCTAGCTTTAAGTAACAAATTTTCTACTAATTCAGAATGTTTAATAAATAATTATTTGCGTGTGACATAAAGGTGTATGAACCCTACATTACTTTGAAATGGCATTTTGAGATAAACCTAATGTCGAGTACAAGATTATTAATACCCCAAGGGGCATTGTTTCGAAATAGTCAACAAAACCCGATATAGCCGCACATTCGCAAGATAGATTTTCTCCAAAACTGGATTTCAGACCATTTGATGGCACAAATCCGAGATTATGTTAAAAATGGCAATTTAGAAGGAGATCTAAGCCCACAGCTCCCTTATAAGCCCAAAAAATTAACCTTCCTGGCTAAAAAAGTTTAATAAAGAGTGAAATAAAATTGACAGATCTATAGTCTATTGTAGTATATCAAGTTTAAAGAAAATGAAGGGACCACTTACGAGAAATTGCAATTGAAAAAAGGATAAACGTAGGTATATACATTAGAAACATGGATGTCTGGTAATACATTATTACTATTCAAACATGTAAAGCTATCAACTTTACATAAACATATTTCGGGAATCTGAGACTTTAGGTTAATTCTAAACAACTATTTAAGTCCTGTTGGGAACTTGATAGAAGAGTGCCCAGTCTATAACGTAATCAAATTCAGGATGTTCCTAAGTCCTAAGAATCTGTAATTATTATATCAACTATATTTTATGTAATATTATTGGCAGTTAAAAAAGAAAATTTTTCAAACAATAGAAATAACTGTAGGAATACAAAAATCTTATGAATGATTCATACCTATTTTTTTTTTTTTTTAACATAAGACAAACGAATAAAAATCAAAATATTTTTACAGGTACACTGTTTAAAACAGGATATTGAACCTTTCCATAGTATGTGAGATCATTTTTCTTGCAAAGCGATAGTCTGGGCGAAGGAAAGCACGTTAATATACCCCTTTGAACATCAAGAATTTCAAAGCAGTTAATTTTGATAAACCCAAATCGCAAGATTATTTCCCTTGCATATGCACCGAAGTAAAATTCATTATAATAAATAACAGATAAAAACAGAAGAAAATAAAACTTATTCAGTATGATGATGTCTGTAGACAAATATATAAGAATATTTTTTTTTCAAACTTTTCATTAAGGAAATTGAAAAGGTTCTTTAATCCAGAAAAAAATTTGGGCATATAAGTCTTCAGTCTTGATAAATTTGTTCTAGCCTTAACTGTCAAAACTCATAGCCATTTTAATATTTAAATTTTATTCTTGGATATATTTATTTATAGTGTACCATACAAAACATCACTTTGTTGAATACTTATTAAAAAGAGTGTTTTTTCAGCATAAACTCAAATTTGCTGAAGAGGGAACCACAAGGAATTTTGGTTATTTATGACAGACCACAAAACAAAAGCAGATTTTCCTGGTGATTATTTTAGCCCCAATCTTAAATTAAATTAATATTCTTTAAAATATTTCACATCTCAGCAGGAGAAAATATCTTTTGAATAATAGTAAAAGAAGTTTTTATTTTTTACTTACTCTAATTATCATATCTTTTGTATCTTCTATCACAATAACATATCTTGTTAAACTTTCCCTCTTGTAAATTACAGTGGGTGTAGTATTAATTGGTTCATTGGTCATAAAAGAGCTGAAAAGTTATAAAATTATAAAATATGTTAAAACAAAATGAAACTAAATTATTAAATAAGTAATAAAAACATTGAAATATAAATAAAATAAAAAAACAAAAATATACATACCCATTAGTAAAATCTGGGTGTTGATTAATTATCTGCATAACACTTTTACGTAGACATAGATTATTATGTTTAGTTGGTGCAAATCTATCATGGCTAGATGCATCACAGAATTTATCAACTTTATGTGAATTTGTAAAAAGTAATGAGGTCTGAGCATCTGGATTTACTAACGCACTGATATTTAAAGATCCACTTGCGCACATTCTGAAATTAACAATTTTATAAGGAAAAGTTTCAATAAAAGTTAATAAAATATTATATTTGTCTATTGGAAATTAGTGAAAAACAAAAATGTTTGATTTCAAACAGCCAGGTGGAGCTCAAAATTTGAGACTCCTGATTCTTTGGTTTGTAAGAGTGGTACCGTAATTAGGTATCCATATGAACGTAACTATGTAAATTACTGTATTTAACAATGTAAGCAATTATTTTGTTTTGTTACTTTCTCTTAAAGTATTGTAATCGTGTCAAATTTTTCATATCGAGTTTTCACCGGAAATATCCGTTTTGAGGTCCCCTGAGTCCAAAAAAGTGGTTTCTAGCAAATGGTCTCTGTGTGTGTGTGTGTGTGTGAACAGCATAGATGAAAAACGAAAAACCGTAGAAAGTTGAAACTTGATATATCGTTTAGGTATCACCGTGGGATCTGAGGGTGCGTTATCTGTCAAAATTCTCCACCGGAAGTACCACTTCACTAGTTTTTTTTTTTACGTTTTTGCGATTTTCTCAAAAATTGCTATATCAACTGCACATACAAAGAGCTACAACATTTATTTGAAACATTTCTCCGAGAAAATTCATTTAAGTGCACTTCTGGGGGAGGGGTGGTGGGGTTAGCTTTTCATCTTAACTGCTATTTCAGTTTATTAGACAATTCTGTCATCTAAATAATGTTGATTAGAATTAAATATGTTGTTGAAATTCCGAGTTTGAAAAAAATCGGATAACCGGAAGTGCGTTTGTTTTAACACTTTACTAAATGATTTTTTTTCACTTTTTCGCGATTTTCCCAAAAATGGCTCCGACGATTTTCTTGAAACTTCGTATATAAACTAAACATGTGTAAGGGTGTTGTGAGGAGATGTAGGTTGTTGCTTGATGATAGATACATAACACCTTAATATAGGTATATGATATATAATTGATATATATATGTATATGACTGTATACCAAAGACTATACACTAACTGAACTGAACTGAACTGACAGACTGACGTGGCTAAACGATATGTACGGAGTGGATGTTTGAGTGTAAGACTGAATTTTTCAGAATGATTTCTGACTGTCTCTCTCGTATTTATATACACTAGCCGAGCCTCTCCTCTCTCTGTGCGAGAGGGGCTATCTCTCTCCGATGAGTGGTGGGGGTTCACTACCCCTACACATGCAAAGATCTATATCCTTTATAAGAACATTTCTCTGTGAAAATTCATTTAAGGGTATTTTTAGGGGAGTGGTGGGGTTACAGCTTCCTCTGGAGTGGTATCATAGTTGATTATATAATTCTATCATCCAAACAAAATTAATGAGAAATAAATAGATGGCCAAAATTCCGAGTTTCAAGAAAATTAGTAAGCCGGAAGTGTGCATTTACTGAAAAGTTTTGTCGGTTTTCGACGAATTTCGTTATATTTGGTACACAAACTTGTCAGTTATAATTTTGAGAACAGGAGTAAGAGAAAGTTGTGTAAGTGTTTCACACCAGATTTTTTTTTTAAAAAAAAAAAAAGGAAAAAAGAAATGTCCGTATGTCAAATTTAAATTTGTAAGAGTAAATCAATATCACAAAAAAAAAAAAAAAACTAATAAATTTTAATTGATATCATTACTAAGAGCAATATTCAATGAAGCTGTAAGCGCTAAAGATAATAAGAGAATTGAGAAAATGAAAATTGCAACAAAAAAGGGTACGCTTTTATTTTACTGCATGTCCTAACAAATTATTTGGAAATGAAATTACTTGCTGATTGCTGTTAACTGGAAACTTCTGAATTTCCAACAGCTCCTACCCCGTCATACAGTAATTTTAGACTGACAGATCACAATAAATTTTACATATTTATTACCCATTATAATAATATTTTGTGGAATAATTTGGTGATAAATCTGCCTAATAAGTCGGCTTATTCGATACAGATTTAATCGATTTATAAGATCACTCCAATGAACAGAAATCCAGCCCCATTTCCTAACCTGAACAGGCCTGAGAATTATCCGCCTCATTTGCAACAAAATAAGCCACACATACAAATACACCTATTCCATATTCATCCGTTTTAGAGTTATTAGTTTTACTTTTTGACAAATTTCAAACTCTTTTGTGATTGAAAAGAAAGGTTTTAATTGAATGAAAAAAAAAACAAACAAACATTAATTTGATTGAAAAAAAATCTGGTGTGAAACACTCACACAACTTTCTCTTACTCCAGTTTTCAAAGTTGAAATTGACAAATTTTATAGTTAGTGTATCCACATTTAATGAAATTCGTCAGAGTTCGTCGAAAACTGTAAAACTTGTCCAGTAAAAGAGCGCACTTCCGATTTACTAATTTTCTTGAAACTCGGAATTTTGGTCATCTATTTATTACTAATTAATTTTGTTGGATGGTAGTATTGTAAAATCATTTATGGTAACACTTTAGAAAAAAACATAACCCCAACTCTTCCCCGAATGTCCCCTTAAATAGCATTATCTGGAGAAATGTTTCAAATAAAAATTACAGCTCTTTATATGAATAGAACACACTACTACTTTAAAGCAACTTGTTGGAGCCGTTTTCGAGAAAATAACAGAAAACTGAAAAATACATTTCAGTAAAAACGCACTTCCGGTCATCCGATTTTTTTTTTTCAAACTCGGAATTTCAACTACATATTTAATTCTAATTAATATTATTTAGATGGCAGAATTGTATAGTAAACTAAAACAGCACTTTAGAGGAAAACCTAACCCCACCCCCTACCCAAAACTGCCCTTAAATGAATTTTCCTGGAGAAAAGTTACAAAGAAAATTTGTAGCTCTTTGTATGTGTACTTGATATTCCAAGTTTCAAGAAAATCGTCGGAACTATTTTTGAGAAAATTGCAAAAAAGTAAAAAAAAAAAAAAAAAACTTGTAAAGTGGTACTTCCGGTTGCGGAAATTTGACACATAACGCACTGTCAGATCCCATGGTGATACCTAAACGGAATATCAAGTTTCAACTTTCTACGATTTTTCGTTTCTGGTGCTGTTCACATACACACACCATTTTATAAAAACCACTTTTTTGGACTCAGGGGACTTCAAAACGGATGTTTCCGGTGAAAACTCGATATCGAAAATTTGACACGATTACAATACTTCCTCTTACTAGGAGTAAGAGAAAGTAAAAAAAAAAAAAATGCAACTGAGAACTGTTATATTTTCAAAAACATTGAAAAAAACTCTTTGTGAAAAATAGAGAAAACTAGGTAATAAAAAAAAAGCCCCACCGAATCAAAGACTCTTGAAAAGTATGTTTATATCACAGGAGAAGATTTGAATTATTTATCTACTTGCAAAAGAGAATAATGCAATCTTTTGATAAATTCATATTAGTTTTGACATTTAAAAAAAAAATATACTTGGCAGTCTGGTGGTAGTATTGTTTGAGTATGTAACCTTAAATGTAAAAAATTTAAAAAAAGATAATATTCATTCCTCTTTAATATGGTTTTTAATGCGACTATGGTTTCGGTCGAAATCAGTCGTTTAATGCTTCTTCTTTTTTTCTTTTTTTTTCTAATTATTAAATAATTGTAAACCTTGCAACATTAATAAAATTAAGTTTTCTCCTAATAGTTGGGAAATAAGATTTTAATTTTTAGGATGTTTGCCAAACCAGAAGTATAATTATTATAGCGCAAATTTCTTTTTGCAACTTTTCTCTCGGTTAAGTCATAGAAGAAACAAGGGAAGAAAGTTCGGAAATGTGATACATGGATAACCCTGAGGGAGGTCAATACTCAACTTATACTTATTCCAAGTTACTACTGAAACTGACAAGTTATGAACTAAATTTAACAAGATATACCCCTTTACATTATCACATTTAAGAGCTAAATTTTATTTTAATATTCATCAGGGACAAAATTTAGGAACAATGCTTCTTTTATATAATAAACATATTGTTAATCTTAAAGTCTTTAAAATTGGAAATAACGTTGATAATAATAAAATAATGAACTTATCTTGAAACAATATAATTATATTTTAAAGTTAACTAAAACTACAATTCACACTTTAGGGAAGGATTAGCTAAGTGGTTAGCGCGTTGGACTCCCACACGGGAGGCGCCGGGTTCGAGTCCAATGTGACCCTTAGTTTTATTCTTCCTAGAAGCCTCTATAGCTCAGTGTTCGGTGATGGACAGTGTTGTCTATAGCGAGAGAACACTGCCCGGTGGCCGGCAGTGCACTGAGAACGCTCCGGGCGCTAATGACCATAGATGTTGACGCGCCTTAAATTAAAAAAAAAAATCCACACTTTTCTACACTTGTCCAACAAAACAGCTGTTTTTGTTTTTGTTGTTTTTTCTGCGCGAGTCAACATTGCGTCGGGTCATCTCAATGCCTTGGGACAGTGTTCTCTCGTTGCGGACAACATTGCCCATCACCGGACAAAGAGAATGAGAATTATTTATTCATTTCATTCATCAGTGGCTACAGTGAGAGTCCAGCGCGCCGACCGTCCCGCAGGTTTTTGAATTTATAGATATGATTCTATCTTACCAACATTAGCAAGTTATGTTTATTCGAAAGAACAAATTAAAACTTACTATTAAAAGATATTTTTTATTATTTGAAACAGATTATATAATTAATACTAAATTAAAAATTATACTAAACTGTGTAAATAGTACTTACCCTCTCTCTGCTATTAGTTTATCTGAGCATCCATTTACTTGTATCTCTTCAGTTAAATCTGAATAATAACATGATGGATAAACAGGGTCATCTAAGTAGCCAATTTCATCAAAAACTCCATATCGATATTTTGCCCATTCTCTTGCTAAACTTTTACCTATTATGGACAAAAAATACTTAGTTAACAATTATTAATAATACTTAGTTATTAATAAATCTCTAGTTCTAGTTCCTATTGGTTATTCACTTCCTTTCAAATTGGTATTAGAATGTTCCAGAAAACTGGACAATTCTCCAAGGATGAGAATACACCTGTACATCTGGGTATCATGTAGAGATATAGATCAATTAAATTAGGCGTCACTGGCTTCTTTATTGTTCCCAAGCCCACTGTTGGCAGCCTAGCCTATCTTAGGGCACATATCTGTCCAGCTTCGGGTATTGCTTCACGCATTTACGCTTACTGATGACTTCGGTATGTTATAGGCAATCTAAGCTGGCCAAGGGGATCTCAATGAACAGTTGATGCTATAATTTTACAACTGTAGATGATGACGCATCTGACAGGATCCCTTATTGGGCATTGTGTTTTAAGAGACATCTCTATGTTAATGGAGCTCATGCCAGACCCCTTTTCTCGAGAGTTTCTTGAATAGGGAAAGAAATATTCATCCATCTTATCATAGATTGTTAACGGTTATGCGATGACTAGGTTCAGTACCTTTGCTCGGAAATAGCTCTAGAAGATAGGCTTCCGATTGGTTCGGATTGGTGTGAATCTTATTCGGTTTAGTTAGGTTTAGAAAATAAGTAAAAACAACCGTCGATCCGAAATTTTTCCCTCACTCCTTGTAAACAAAAGACACCGCAAATAGATCTGAATAGTATTGAAAAAGCAATAGTAAATGATTTATTTATATTAGTTTAAAATTGTTTATTGCGCTGTATTCGAAGTCATTCAGATAATTTCTATGTTTTGTGAGAGTCCGTAATGATGATTTCCCTTCTCATACCTATATTTATATGCAATGGACAATTAAATTTTGTGTGAAAATGTATTTTATTAAGAAAATTCATTATTCACACAATTTCGTCACAAGATAGATTTTTTTTTCTTTTCCAAAAAATAGTAACATTTACCTAAAGTATCTTGATTGTAACTATTCTGATCGAGAAAGAGGCGATAACTAAGATAGATAAAATCTCCTTGATGTCCGCATGGTTTGGTCTGCTGGGTCCATGGTGTATCTCTATAAACGGGATGTGGTAATCCTAACTTTATGTCAGGCTTCTCTCCTTGTGATGGTATTGTACTGTGTGCTGGTACACAAGTATCTGGCCAGTTGCCAGGCACTAATACTGTAACGCTCTTCCACGAAGCTCGTCCTCTTAAAGATCTGTATACGGCGCTTGAAGCAGAGGATAGTGCGGTCTGAAAAAAAAAATACATTAAATAAAAAATAGAATTATGTTTTAAATATAAAATAATATACATTTTTATATCTAGTATATAAATATTTATATTGTTTTTTATTAATTATAAAAGTCTGTAGCTTGCAAAATTTAGCTTAAAATTTTAAGAGAGTTCATAAACAAGATCGTTAAGGTTATCTTATTCAGTACAGTGAGTTGTAAAATAATTTCATCTACAATTTTTAGAGTTTCCGTTAAATACCATTATCTTTAGGATAACAGAAAAGATAAGAAGCCTATTTCCTAATACGAAATTATTACTTAAGATTCCGTGGGTTTGTAGTATTCGCAGAATCTGCTGTGAGTAAATAAATGTATTAAACGGATGGGTGAAGGACCCACGCCAAAAACCTCTGAGAGGATTAGACATGGAGAGTATGGATTAAAAACAAAATACCAGAATCTTTAGACAAGTTTTCCAGAATCTTCCAGGCAATGGAAGATGTTTCCAGTTCAATATAGTAAGGAAGTATTGGAATCAGGAGACTGTGAGATATGGCTACCTTCTAAAAAACCACTTTTTTGGTTTCAGGGAACCTCAAAACATTTGTTTCCAGTGAAAACTCGAAATCGAAAATTCGACATGATTACAATATTGATGAAAATCAAAACATCGAAAAACGAATAAGTAAATTTTATTCGCAATTCAAAAGAACATTAGTCTCTTAATTATTGAAAAGTGAATTGTAAACTCTAAAATAAGTATGCACATTTAATTAATGGCTATATCCTGTAATGATTATTTTTTTATAATTATTTCACCGGTAAAAAAAAGTTTTCAAAACAATAACGTACATTTTTGAAATGTTAAAAACGAATTTTCATATTTTTCTTTTCAACAAAGAGTTCAAATAATTTAAATTTAAAATTATGTGAACAAGTGAGAGTTGCTAATAAACGGGGAAGGGAGTTAAACCAGTATGTATAAATAGTAAAAGAAGAAGATATATACTTTGAAAGGTCGTGTGGTGAACTTTGATATTATGAGAGTAAAGTGGGAATGTTTTGAACGGTTGTCCGCAGGGCACCACGAAGATTCACTATAATCCTTTGGTTTCCCAAGCTTAGATTCTACCATAGAAAAATACATGCAAATGAATTCTCTTCACATTTAGTAAAAAATCTATTTAAGAGATCTAAACAGATCTTTTTTAGATTTATCTAGATAAAATACAGATGCGGTATTTCTTTTTTACTTCCTTATGACTTACATATATTTGTTTCGTTATTAAATATTTTTAAAAAAGTCCTCGTTTTAATTTGCTAACAAGAGCTTTCAGTAAATAATTTATTTCTAAAGTACTTTATAGTCGAATCTATATTTTCAATCAGATAATAACAGTATGATGAAAGTTCAAAGATTTCAATTAACATAAATACTGAGCACATCGCACCTACTTATGTAAATTTTGAATAAAATTATTTATGAACTTTCTGAAAGCCTGATTGTCAGGGATAGTGACGTAAGGACGAGGAGAGACTGGTAAGAAGATACAGCAGGGCAGGTTATTTGTGATATATGTTACAGAATTGAATAAATGTGACTTGCTAGTAAAACTGTGTTTAGTGTATTAATTAAACCCCAAACAAAGTAATAACATAAAATTATTACACTGATAAGTTGACATTATTTCAAAAGTGGAAATCACTGTAATATTTTGATTGGATTAGTTAGCTGTATTTGTATCTTATTTATGATTGTTTATACTTATTTCAACATTGAAGATCAAATGAGATATCTCCCTCATGATATAACGCTATTATATTGGGATAATACTAAAGCATTATAAGGAAAGATCAATTTAGGGATCTCATAAATCATTTTCTATAACATTATGTAATAAAATAATTTAGAATTTGGAATATTTATAAATACCTAAAGCCCCAAATGTATATTCAGAATGGGTAAATATCATATTGAAATACCTATATCATATTATTTATTGGTGTTTTTTAACGTACCGAAAACTATGTCTAGAAAAATTGTGATTCACTCTTAACTTTGAGCACAAAGAACTTAAATTTAAAACGTTCACAATAATATGTTATACTATGAATGCTTCATGAATTAATAACAAACAGTTAAGAACGATAGCTTCCATTGTAAAAGCTTTTTAACACTAGCGTAGTATGTTGAGGTTATTTTAATCTTCTTTTTTTTCCCTTTTCTTTACATTCCAAATATTAGAAGTAATTATTTTTACTTTTTAATTTTTAATTTGTTCTTATGAAATGGTGAATTTTTAATTTTCACTTTTATATTTGAAAGTAACGGATGTATTCCACTAATCTCTATTCTAATTTGCAGATTTATTTTCTGCCATTAGTAATTTATTCTTTCTTTTTACTCTGTCTTATGTGTTAGTAAGAGAAAGTATCAAATTTTCTAAATAGACTGACTTTTCACTGAAAATACATATTTTGAGGTCCCCTGAATACGAAAAAATATTTTAGAGTATATAGTGTGTGTACAAAGTATCCTAAAAATTAAAAGTCGCTGGAAGCTTAAACTTGGTATTCCGTTTAAGTACTGCCACCGGGCAAAATCCATCAACCGGAAGAACGGCTTTACTGAGCTGGATGATTTTATTGAGCGTTTTGGTTTCCATTAAAGTACCACCTTAGTGCTTACTAGGAATGGTTTTAGCACCTACATTACAAAATTGAATAAATGGGCCTCGCGTGAGCCAAGAAGCCAAAATATAGGTTTAATGAAATCGGCCATTTCTTGAAAGTATTTGAAAAGAACAGCTCTTTATTATAAACTTCGTACAACAAAACATCAATGGCAATGGATGAACCCCCTAGTCAGTCACTTACTTAAACCAAATCCACATTTCCAGAAAATGATGGGTGACTGTATATTATGGTCTATGGTCGTTATTATTTACTATTTTATCTCACGAAGAGGATGGTTATTAATTAATGTTGCTTCATATTATTAACCACCATAAAGCATCCGGCCTTTGATCATCAGTAGAAAAGATCAGTTCTGCTACATTTTTTTTTTTCACGATTTGAAGCATTCTCTCGGCAGGAACAATTTCGAAACTGGTGAAGAAATAAACAATTTTTTTTTTTTAAAGAATTTTATAGAGCAAGTAATCATTAGCAAACTCAATTTAGCAAACAAATTTAGACGGCAATGGAAATTCTTTTGAATAAATATAAAAATTTTTAACTTATATTGAAAACCCTTTTTTATAACATTTTTTTTTGTATAACTTTTCTTTTTGAAATCAAAAAATTTATAGACATGAAATTCTTTATATAATATGACAAAAACGGCCTCATTAGCTATGCCGCCATAGAAGAAATTAGTTCGTTTTTTTTTTTTTTTGTTCAAACATAAACACCATCTAGCAATGCTAGTATATTTTGATGTAATAAATTGGATTACAAATAGATGACAACTTTAAAAAAAAAAAAAATGAAAAATAGTCACGCAAAATTAATTAACACGGAATAAAATACTAAAGAAAAGAACTCTAATTGAGATGCTAACAGTCAAAAGCAAAGACGTCCAGTGAATGATAAATGTATTTCTCTTCTTCTCTTCTAAGACGTACATTTATAAATAAAGAAGAAAGAATGGAAGAATACAAAAGAAGAAGAAGAAAACAGGCTAACCTGAACGCCACTGTTGATAGAATCATATCTAGGAAATGAGATTTTAAAATTTCAAAGTACATCCTTTTGTGATTGCAATGGGCTTCTAGAATGTGATGGTCTAAAAAAAATAAAAAAGAGAGGTGCGGCTTTTCTGATGACAAAGAGTTAAGGCGTACAGTCCATTCATCAAACTAATGTCATACTTAGTGCACAAAGCTGGCCTATTCAGGGCTAAGAGTATGCTCTAGTCCAGACACAGTTACTAAAAACTTCTCTGAGAAAAGTCTCGGTATTCTCTTCTTTTTAAGTAAGTAAAGATTTACTAAGGAAAGCTTAAGTTCACTACTACTAAGCCTATGAGAATCTCCCTTTTATTTTAAATGTTTCATCCTTTCAAATATTCAACACAGAACCCAAGTACTCAACGGACCGACATTATCCACCTTTTAAAACAAAAAAGAGAAACCATCAGTCATATAACTAAACCAAAAGGTAAGGTTTTCGATACTAAACATTATACTTTCACAACAGTTTTTACAAAAGGATTTCCCCCCATTCATGAATATTTCTAATTTATTTCCCTTTAGAAGCTTATTTATAAAAGTAGTAGCTTTGAATGCAAGTTACTTTACTGTGCTTTTTTTCTTTCTTTCTTTTCTCGTACTTGTTGTAAAAGAAGTACTGCGATGAGTTTTTAAGAAAAATAAATATTCTAAGACCCCCTGGATACAAAAAAAAAAAGAAGTAAAGTTTCCAACGATTGGCCTTAATATATCAGAAGTGTTTCAGATTTGTGCTTCTCAATTAAACTGTGAAGAAAAGAAGCACTGCTTTACTTTATAGCACTGATCTCATGTAGCACTGAACATAAAATAAAAGCTTTACTATTACAAAAAAAATTCAAAACCTTTTTTTTTCAACAAGGAATTTAAAAATAATTAATTCTTTAACATTTTCTGTTATGATTAATTCTAAGATTAATGTTTCATTTATTTGATTAAATACCTTAAAAAAAAGAAGTATTATTCTATTGGGTTCAACTGCTTGCCAGAAGTATGTGTAATTCTTAAAAGTAATAAAGCTTTCATTCATGGATAGTTTCACAGTATTCATCCCTTATGGATGAGCTCAGTGTGGGTTATCGGCAGTCTAAGATGCTCATTGGGGGGCCTGAATAAAGGTATTAGTGAGGATGTTGCTTGTGACTTTCACGTATATCTCGCAGGCATATGATTGAATCCCCCTTATTGGGTATTGTAGTTTAAGGAGACAACTCATAATAGGACATAATGGGACTTATGCCCGGACGCCTTTTGTAGAGTTTGTGAGACAGAGGAAGAAACACACATACATACAAGACAGATTGTTTGGTGTTATGAGGGATTTAGGTTCAGGAGTTTTGGGCAGAACAGGATATCTGTGGAGGAAGTTTAGGATGATTCCCTTTAGGACTCTTGTTTCCGACACATAGTTGTTACTCTTCTTTGGAGTAGATATAAGAGGCTTTGGATTGTTGTTGCAGAGTATGGTTGCCCTCACCTCTTTTTCTAATAATAATAATCTATAAAAGCATTCCATTGAGGGCAAAGCCTCGGACATTCAAATATTAAGTTATTAAAATACGGAGGAAATAAGTAGTCAAAAACTACAGATAGTCTAGATAGAGTCAGAATTGTAGGAAGCAAAAGGAATGTAAAATTTTTTAAGGCCAAAAAATAAATAAATAAAAAAAAAGAAAACGAACACAGAAATAGTTGATTACTAACGGTGATGAGTAGCGAACATTGCTTTGAATTCTAACTGAAGCATCCAATAAGAAATGACAGCAATGAAAAGTCACGAATAATTTTCTTTTGAAAAAATAAGGACAGAATGTCCACGTGGTATGCGAATAGAATAGAAAGTTAAAGAAGCAACCAAAAAAAAAATCTAACAGAATACGTGCTGCTGGTAGATGGCAAAGGATGAATTGGTTATATGGACGGACACACGGCTGTTGCAAAGAGAACTTGGAAAAATCTACAGCAGGGTTCCTGTTACAAGGTATTGTTGTTGTTAATGTTATTTATTGAAAATATTAATAAATATGTGAAATATCTAACGCCCATTTATTGATTAAAGAATACAAAATTGTATTATTTGAAGCTTGAAACAACATGAAGCTTATCTATAGTTTTCTTTTGACTTGTTTAGCATGTTTGACAGTGTTATAAAGTATGGTTATAAAGTAGGTTATAGAAACAACTATAACAAATCTAAAGGTTATATTTCGTAGCAATAGTGGTAACCATATATAGTTTACAAATGTTTACAATAAAGACGGGCACTTATTGGTTGTTACAAAAGTTTTTGTGCATAAAAACAGTTTTATTTTAAAAATAAATATAAAAACGGTTATTTGTTGAATCTTATTCCTCAAAATATTAAATCTGTATTTTTTACCCGTTTTACTTTTACCCACCATTCTACTAGCATTTGGTGAGTTTGAGGCGACAAACTTTTTACATCCTAAATTGCTTCATCATTTTTAAAGTGCCCGCCTTTGTGAATATGGGCCATATAGTAAAAAGAAATTGTAATTAGCTAGTGCAACAACAACAGGCACGGCATGATCAACATGTCTGTCAACAACAATTTCTCATTATCCATCAACATTATTTGGCTTCCCATTCTATATTTTTGATCCATTAAACTCATTCGTTAAGAATGAATGCTGTCCATATCTGGAAGCTGAACAGATAGATATTTATCTACATAACATACCGATAACAGCATCAGTCTAAAATGCCATGTCAGCACTGGCGATGCCTATTTTTGTTCAGAACTTTGCCGGTCCTAGCCTGCCAAAATCCTGACAACAATGCTCTCTTGACTTTATCCTCGTTTCGGTGCCCTTCTTTAAGAAACTACCCGGTAATCCTACAAAAGTGTTCCGATCCCATAAAGTGTGTTATCTGCGCCATTCCTCGCTAGGGAGTCCAGCTACCACCTTCCCACGGCGCTAACATCTCCACAGCAGATGTAAACCCTTTTGAATTGCTACCCGCTAATCGCCATTCACTTTCCTTCAATAATAAAAGAAATTGTAAATGTGATATAAAATATTATATTTATTTTTATTTTTTAATAAATATTCTTATAGTTATGTTTATGTATTTACTCTGGAATAAAGTATTACTAATGGTTTAAGTCATTTCCGCTAAGGCAAAACATATGGCGAAAATGAAATGAATTGTGCGTAAACTTTATGAAAGGCTAGAATTCTAAAGAGGAAACGCATTAAAATTATATATATTTTACTCTCAACCAGTTTATTGCGATGTTTTTGTAAATATTAATATAATAGAACTAGTAAATTTGTGGCAGAGCAATTTATTGGCAATATTTTTGAATTAGAGAATTATATAATTTATTTTCTCTGTGTTTATTGTTTTGATAGATTGTACGTAATGAATAGTACTTTTAGAAATGAAAGAATTCTAATTAATTTCGTTTGATTTATTAGTATCAAACTGGCAATTTTGGATGAAATAAGTTGGCCAATTAATCAACTGACAATAAAATCATGAAATCCCATTTTGTGACGCAAGAGATATATTTAAGACTTTTTGTTGATTATAGATTTGTGTGTAACTTTGAAAGGCAAAGTTTATCTAAATCTAATAAATGATGTTTTGCTAAACTACGATGATTTATTGGAATGTTTTAAGATATGTAAATAAGCTTCTCTATAAATAGATATGAATTTTATATTTATTTATCTCTATCTGTTTTAATATCGTAATAATGCTAAAACCACGGAAAACTATTGGGATAACATAATGACTTTTGTTCCCTGATATTTCTATGGATTAACACATTTTTAATTTCTCTCATTTCTATTTCTGCTTTAAGAGCAAGCATTGCGATTTTATCAAAGTTTCGAAGTTGAGTTTTTCATCGGAAATACATGTTTTGAAGTCTCTTAAGTATTAACGAATGATCCTGTATATGTGTTATAAACAAAATAACTCAAAAATGCAACAATCGCGGGAAGCTTAAACTTGGTAATCCATTTAGGCATCCACCATCATATCTGACATCAAGGTTTCGATCGAAATCTATGAATCAACCGGAAGTGCTGAATTTATTTATTTTTTTCTGTTATTGAAATAATTTTTTCTTTCCGGTTTCACATGATTTTCTTGAAATTGATTCTAAACGATTTTTTTTTTTTTTTTTTTACATCTTATACCACTTACACATATAAATATTTTCCCACTTTTATTTGAAACACTTTTCTCGGGAAAATTGATGTTTTCGGGGGGGGGGGGGGATTATGCAGGAATAGTAACGTTAGATTTTTTTCCAAAGTATCACTTAAGTGTGTTGTTCTAATACTCATAATTATATTAATATAAATTAGAAGCTTTTGATCGATGACAATTTTTCCCTCGCCGTTTAGTTCAGGCTTTCGCTACCTAGGTGCGCTACCAGTTATAGCTTCCCACTTTTTCTCAGGATACTGAGTTAACACCGACTTTGCCCTCACAGTAATCGAACCCTGAATTCTTGCACCAAAGGCGAATGCGTTAGCCACTAGACCATCGCGTGGGAACTACATTACTATTATACAGGGGGTAAAACCAATACATTAAAACTCACATGACTTTGTCCTATCTAATTAATATAATTAAATCATGAAATTATCTTTAAAATTAAAACGTTACAACGTTTAGTTGGGGCTGGTTCATAAAAATGGTAGTGGTGATTTTACTTGTATGCCTAAAAGCTACCTCATATGGAGCACTCTAAGTCAAAAACCGAGAAATCTTGAGCAAATTTAAATTTAAACTAACTGACAGACCTCTAATATCCCTTTAAAAGGGTAGGCAGGTGTTGGTGTAGTGGTTATGAGTATGGATTTGTAACTGAGAGGTCACCAGTTCGAGTCCCGCCAGGTAGATCTGCTAAATTTTATATTTGTTTGAAAAATGTTAATAGTAAAGTAGGTGTTTCTAATTTATTAGTTTAAACGATAAGACCACTTGAAAAAATAGGCATACTTTGCTTATTTTACGATGTTGAAAAAAAAAAATTACAGCTATTTTTCGACGAAAAAAAGGGTGTATTATAAAAAAAAAAAATTCAGTACAAGTCACCCTTTAAGTTGGATGGATTTTGACTAAAAGTTTCATAGCACCTGCGATTTATATCTCTGCCTAATCGCTAAAAACATTTTTATACAGAGGTCTTTAAAACATATATTTTCGGCAAAAATGCTCAATTTTGCAATCTCTTTCTTTCAGCAATAAGATGAAGTAAAATAAGTAAAAGATATAAATGAATTGATAAAGTAAAAGTGAAAAATCTACATTAATTAATTAATAGAAAAAAAAAATAATAAAAAATCATGATGTAAGCAGAAAGGGGAATAGGAAAAAAACTATCACGGGGGAACAAACCTAACGCAGGTGCCTCTCTCTAGATTAGAGAAGTGAAAGCTTAATTTAGCACTTCATGAAAGTAAAGATAGTGAAGTTCATTTAAACTTTATTGTTTGAAATAAAGAGACAGGTTATTCAGTTGGCCATGAAAAAACACCTTCCTATTTAATGCTTCACTTCTCTTTCGTACCTTAACCATATCTCAACTGATTTTTTTTTTTTTTTTTTTTTTTTTACGCAGTGTTGAAAAATAAAGTAATTTTTTTTTTTATTATCTATATAATGACATTTTTCAACAAACCATCTTAATAAGTGTGATAAATTTTGGATTTTATATAACACTGAGAAAATTCTATTTACTTCTAATATTTAAACAATTTAATGAGCTTCCTACTTTAAGAAATGAACAATATTTATTTTTTTAATAATGAATTTAAAACGTTCCTATGCGTTCCTTAAAAAATATTTAAGAACGGGAAAGGATTAAGGATAAAGGAAAAGAAACGCCTTGAACAGTTTACACAACAGTTTGTGCATTGTTAAAACAAAGTATTGCGCAATTGCGAGATTATTTTAACAAATAAGCTTTAATAAGAATTTATTGTCTTGTATATAATAAAGATGTGTGAGAAAAGTATTTTATTACTTTCTATTTTGTGTGTGTGTGTAATCACAAGATAGCTAAGGATAAACAACTATAACTCAAAATCGCACAAAGACCAAAGTTAGGGGCATCCATCATTATGGTTTCAAATCTAAATCGAATTAACATAAAGATTAACTTTTGTGAATTATTTTTATTTCTTTTAACTCTTTAAACGAGTTATATTAAATCGACATGTACACATATGTGATGCATGTGTGTGTTCCTTTCATTTTCATTTGGTACATCTTTTCTAAATAAATTGTTTTTTGGGAAGCCATCACTTAGGCTCATAGGTATTACAAGGGAACTGCAGGAAGCAAAAGTTATGTAAAGTCCTATGAAATTTACACCAGATTGTTATTTTATCTTAAGAGTTTTTGAGGAAATATAAACGACTTCAACGATTTTCTTTAAACTTGGCTTACATATGTACATAAAATGCCTATCTCTATTGTATATAAATATTGATTTTTTTTTTATGATTCTAACGGAGTAGCAACATAAGAACTTTCCTGTAAGGTACAATATCGCATGGGCCTTGTGCAACGGGATAGCCTATATAGGCTTTGTCAGTAAGAGGAACAAACAGTATTTTGCAAGAATTATGTCAGAGTGAGGACCTGTAGATAGCTAAAATTTCTCCTCTTTGGAGAGGAGAAAGTGATGCCTTCAAGCCTTACCCAGAATTCCTAAGTCTAATTAAACAGACGAGATTGGAAAGGGTACTCTAACTTGTAGATGCCACAATAAACCCATAAGGATTGCGAAGGCCTGCTATAATATAACAGCCAACCCCCATAGAATCTATCTAAAGTACAACGTACTGTCCAGTAAAATGGATGCATGTATATATACAATATTAGAGTAAATTTAAGTACAAGCAATGCTAAAAATACCAAATTTGAAGAAAATCCGTTAATTAGATGCAATTTTTACAGAATTTTTTTTATTTTTATTTATTTAAAGGGCTATAAAGATTTTCTTTAATCTAGAAAAGCTAATTACACAGATATAAATGTATCATTTATAGGTGAAACATTTTTTCCAAAAACAATTGATTTTAGAGGGCGTTCTGAGAAACTAAGAAGTTTCAAATGTCTATTTCAAATTTCGTTAGGATTGATAACCTTATAACCTCCCCACATACATATATACAAGTGTGAGTGTAACAGAAACATTTAATAGAAGTGAACTCTCAACACGAACTTGATGAATTTGCTCTGACAATGGATGAAAAATCTGAAACCGGTCAGTAACAATATAAATATGCATGCTATGACGGATAAAATACCGGATATTATTCAGAATTGCAGACCCATCCTCATATTCATTAGCATTTGTTTGCAGTATAAACACTTCAACTCTTACCTGACATGAATGTTATCTAATGTGTAACCCTCTCTAAACAAAATTTGCCAATTTTATACGTGTATTAACTACAATACGTCATAAAATCATTTCACAACTATGTATTTGTACATTAGGCTAACCTTTAAAATAAATAAATAAATAAATCCGAGGAACTTCTAAGAGTTTTTCACATGTGTAAGTTATTTTCATTATTTTTAATGTAATAATTAAAATTAAATTCGCTAGGACCTCTTTTGGAACTCTCTTCAACGTAAATTTTCAATATCTCATTTGATACTGTTCTAGTTGAGACAAAATATGTCAGTAGCATTACTTAAAAAAAATAATGCAACAATTTTTTTGTGTTAGGATGAACCCCAATGCTTGTTTGTATAAAGAGAAGTTTGCTTCGATGAGATCAAAATCCAAGCGACCAAAATACTCAAAACAATATCTTATTTATATACTGATACTACGTATTTTATAAAATGAAATACAAATTTTGTTTTCATTCAGGAATATCTCATCTTTTAAATTATTGTTTTTATAACATTTCTTGTAGTAAATTTTTTGTTTTGTTTTGTTATTGTTTATTCGTTTATCCATGTAACTTTGTTGCTCACTTCTTGAACAATCGTTTAAAGATAGAATACTGTTTTCATTGTGTTAACAGCAATTTCCTTTCATCAATATACTTCTAAAGAATAGAACCAATAGAGAAGAAAACTTGCTTTTATATTTTTGCTTTAAAGAATAGGAAATGTAGTGAACAAGTTTTAAGTTTAAAAACAATTTTTTTCTTTTTACTTCATATAAAAAAAAGTTGAAGATTAACTAAAAAGAAAAAAAAAAAAAAATAGAAAGTTTATTTAAAATGAAAACTATCTTTTTAAAAGTTTTAGTGTTTTATTTATTTTATTTTATTTTTAAGAAATTACAATTTCTTTTTTATTTATTGAATGGAAAAGTTGATTTCTTTTTTTTAGTTTGAAGCTTTTTGTACCAAAGTATTTGAAAGTTTAACTTCTTTATAAACACTTTAGAGATGTAGTCGGAAGTTTTTTTTTTCTATTATTTTTTACTAGTTCTCTAAATCTTTTATGACAGAAATTAAATTCATTTAATTAAATGAACAGTAATAATATTAGGTCCCTGACAAACAAATCAACAATATTTCCTACAGCCGTGGCTAGCGCTCCTAGCAGCAACTCCACAAAACAAATGCTTTTCTGTCTGTAATTTCTTTTGCAAACATAATATATAATTTTTATTATTTCATTGTTGTTATCATGACAAAATGGAATGACAAAGTAACAACATGGAATTACAACACATGCAGGAATCAAAATGTTTATTATTGAGTAGCCCACAAAGTATTCCATATAGACAAACGCACAAGTTATCTAAATGCAGCTTGACTAGTTTGAACAGATACAAACTTCTTTAAATATGAATTGCATATTCATTCTCTTCCGAAATAGAGAACAGAATAGTTAAACATCAACCTGGTAAAACATTGATCTATGAAATAAGAATAACTTTGGTAATAGAGTATATATATCTTCGTCCAACAATCAAATAGTTTATGAAAATATTTAATGAACGTTACTTCCCCCTCACACTTGTAAATCCTGTAATAATCGGATAAACAGTTATTAAAAGAGTTACATACAATCAAAAATTTGTCATAAACAAGTTATGATCATTTTTTCTAGGTTATGAAGTTATTCTTTTGATAATTCATAAAATCATAGGCATCGTTTAAGAGAAAATCAAGAAACACTAATCGAGAAGACTGACCGAAAAAGAATATAAAAGTTCGAGCATTTCGGATTATTCATATTTGAGATATTGTTAAATAAAATAAAAATAATATATCAATTACAAAACAGGCTTTTTCCTTAAAAAAAAAAAAAAACAGTTTTTCGAAAATTTGGCAAAGTATCACTTAATTTTCTCACGTTTGTAGCCGAAAATATCATACGACATTATCATCTCAATATTAAAATATTAATGTAACCACATTAAACGCCTTTATTATAAATATATAATTAAATTATAATTGCCACAATAAAAGTGAAATTCATGTTCATCATAATGATTAACTGTAATTCAGTGTTTGATGTTGCTAATGATAAATGAAATTACTGACTCTCGAATATTTCCATTAATAAAAGTGAATACAATATAACCATCACCTTCAATTCCATGAATTGAAACCGCAACCAACAGAAATAAATTAAAAAAAAAAAAAATAATAATAATAAAACTTCGTTTGATGAAATATTTGCTACGACTAAATATAAAACTAGGTTTTCTCATTTTTTTTTTTTTTTTTATACTTTTATTTCATACAGATCAAACAATTGAGTTGTAGGTGGGGGTGTGGAAGGCTAAAAGCCTTGGGGCAGTTATCGATTTCATTCCTGGCAGTAAGAAATGTTGAAAATAGAACAAGTGGCTTCCTAATAACAGTTTGAATTTTTACTAAATATTTAGATTTATATTCTGTTGTTTTTTTGTTGGTTGTTGGTGGAACCGTACATTAAACCGAAACTTCAGTTTATTGGGAAGCACCTAAAGTCGCATTTTATCCCATAGAACTCTATTAAATCTATTAAATTGTTTAAAAAAAAAAAAATCAACTACACCTTCGAGCTGGTGCCAAAACGAACATCTTAACGAGAATAATATTACAGCTCCTCTTTAAAAAAAATATTTTTTCTTTATGAATTTTCAAGATCTGGAAAAAATTTCTAAGAAATATGTATACCTTCTCCTCGAATACCTACAGGGTACATATCCAAGGCTCTTAAAATTTCTCTGAATGGGGGGGCGTTGTAGGGTCCGCCGGAACGGCATCAATCTGCAGATGCTATTGCCGTTCTGGGCCCCAAGTTCTTCAAAAATCCCCCCTGAATTTACAATGATTTGTGAAGAATCCAGCCAGTATCATCATTATCAATGGTTGCGCGACAACCCATTTGCGTGAGTTCTGGTCTTCCTTGGAAATGATCACCAGTTGTCTCTGTCCTACCAGTTGCGGGCATAATGTAGTTGGGTCACTTGTGCGTCACTCCTCACACCATCCATCCAATGCAAGTCCGATCTTTCTACTTACATGTTCCATACAGCTGCTCATCTAAAAATCTTTCTTGTGATATCCTATGAGTTCATATATGTCTGGCTCATCTTAACCTTCCTAGTTTTTATAAGCTTTACAATATCCATCTCGTTAAAAATAGGCTACGCAGTTCAGTGTTCTTTCGGGGTATTCAATAATGGCGCCTTATACTCATAATATACACAAAAGGATTCAGATAGGGCCAATAAATACTGTTTCTATCACTATCTACAAAAAATTGAATGCTACACTTTTACGAACTCCATAGAATTGGCTTTCTTCAGATTTGAAAGAATAATTCTTCGAAGGGTATAATGTTGTAAATCTTTAACATAATGGTGGACCATTTTTGACATAGAAGAATTTTAATTTGCCTCAAATCCTAGGAGCGCTTTCCAGCAGAGCAGTGCTCTCTTGATTTCCCCCTCATTTTTAGAGATTTTATAGTGACTGAATAAAATAAAAGTAATAGAAATTTGACCGAAAACTTGGGGTGCGTTATCTGGAAATTCGTAAACAAAATAGATTTCAACTAAAAGAATTTGTATGACACGGTCAAAGATCTCTTTGACATGGAGACCATTCTACAAACATATAATTATGCTCAAGAGAGCTCAAATCATAGATTTTCAGTAAAAAAAAAAAAAAAAAGTTTTTTATTTATTTTTATACAACAATCGATCTAAAATGCCCCTTTTAGTTTTACATTAAGTACCTAAATTTATTCCATGTTGAAATCAAGTTAACTACGTCATTAAAGACTTAATTTTTTAATAAATTAAACCCACTGACCAGTAGCAATATAGCAACTAAATAATAAAGTGGTCGCTTAAAGTTAGGGCGCTTATTGCTAATATAAAACAGTGTGACCTAAAAATTCGGTGAAGTTAATATTTAAATTATTTCTTGGATTTTCTCTAAGTTATTTTTAACTATGAACTTATTTTTGTGTACCACAATGTTTAGAATATTTAAAATGTAAAATGTTCTATAAAAAAAAGTTAAATTGAACATGAAAAAATTCAGGGGTGAAATGTATTTCACTAATTTCAATTCTCACAATTTCTTGCCTGCCAAACCAGGCAACATACATTAAAATAGTGCATGTAATTAAAAATTTATTTGCCCTTATTTTAATCTCTGGTCTGGTGTTCCCTGACTCTTCTGCATTGTCGACAATATCGCACTGTTTATCAAGATATCCTATCATTGATGAAGGAACAACGCCCGAAACAAACTAGCCGATGATAAGCTATAAATATTGGATGTGCATCAGATATTAATTAAAATGGCTGAGCGGAAACCTCCTCCAGATTTTGCCTAATTCAATTTTCCTGGTAAAAGTTTTAAATAAAAATGATTATGTTTACAAATGTACAGTTAGTATATTAAGTTCAAAGAAAATCACTTGAGCCGTTCTCGGGGAATTAACGAAAAACTGCAAAGAAAAAGTAAGCTGAAAGAAAACTGAAAAACATCTTGAGTTTCCGGGTTGTGACCGTGTCAGTGATTTGCTAAAAAACCGACGATTTTGCCCATGTTTTGCAGTGAGCCTCTTCAGGATGCTGCTTACACCTCGAAAACCAATAAGGCAATACCCTTATCTCTACCAAGGGTAGAGATAAGGGTATTGCCCTTATCGACTCTGAAAAGGTTCATTGTAACATGGGTGACACGTCGGTTTTTTAGCAAATCACTGACGCAGTCAGAAATCCGGAAAATTTTTCATGAAAATGGCCGCAAAAACCTAAAAGATAATGAAGAAAACTTTCGATAACCAGATTTTGACTGTAATCTTTCAGTCTGATCACCACGATCAGATGTCTCATTCTACAACGATTGCAAGTTTCTTTCAGTCAATTTTAAAGAGCACAGTTCACTTCCCCAGCTGGGCCAATTCCTAAATTCACTATAAGGCGACTTTAATAGTGCAGATATTCGCGATCAGATCTTCAATTGCAGAACTTCATGCTATAATCCGGTCCAAGCATATAATGCGTACCCTTCCTTAAATACCCTTATCTCTACAAAAAGTATTGCCTTATAGGCTTTCGAGGTGAAAAGGCTTATTGGCTCAACATGGGCGAATCGTCGGTTTTTAACAAACCATTAACGCAGTCTCAATCCGGAAACTTATTTGTTTTTCATGAAAATGGCCGCGGAAACCTAAAAGATTATGATGAAAACTTTCGACCATCAGATTTTGACTATAATCTTTCAGTCTGTTCACCTGAAACAGTAATAGAACTTCTTATTGCTGACTAATTTTCCTCAATTTTGATTTTAGCTTTTTTTCCTACTTCCGGTACGTTGGAATTGCATGGATCTTTGTTTCATTCTACTACGATTGCAAGTTTCTTTCAGTCGATTTCAAGGAGTACAGTCGCTTCCCCAGCTGGGTGCATTGTTAAATTCAATCTGAGACGACTTTAACAGTGCAGATATTCGACCAGATCTTCAATTGCAGAACTTCTTGCTATAATTTCATTAAATACTAACTTCAATTAGACATTAACTTTTTCTATTCATCATATATTCATAACTTTAATGACGCCATAGATTCTCTGTAAAAACTTTTCCAATTGAAGAAGTTTAAGCTTGTCAGAGTTAATCAAGCATTCAGAATTGTATGTCAAGTCAGTGGATCAATATTTTGTATATTTTGACAATAGGGGGGAGGGGGGAGCTTTTCAGGTGTTTTTGTTGGCAAGCAGGGTCTTTCTCTGAAGAATTTTAGTTTATAGCTATGTCCTTATCAGAATATGAGTTCGTTTGAAACCGTGGAGTTGAAGAGAAGCTTAACATGTCAGCCCACCCTCAGACCCTTCTAAAATTAAATTTCCTCGTAGAAAGGTTTCAAATAAAAATGACAGACATTTATATAAATATGTATGATATCATTTTTATACAAAATCACTATAACAGATATGTCCACACAAACTGATTTCATTTCGTATCTTCTGATAATAATTAAACAGTATTAAGATTTGAGCATTCTGTTTTTCTTTTGTTGTTTAAACTGTCCAGACACCTATGACCTCACTTTAAAGAAAATATTTGAACCCAATTTCGATAAACTGACACGAAGCAATGGTTCCTTCAATGTGCCTAAATTAAGAGAAAATACCAAATTTAAAATTTCTTTTTATTGTCGTTATTAAAAATGATACAAAAACTAAAAAGAAAAAAAATAACTTAGTAAAATGTTGTACTTCCAAGCTGACTTACTATAATCAAAACATTTGCATAATGGTTCTGAGAAGGAGAGAGAATGTGCTATAAGATGAAATAAATTAGAATATACGCTGATCCTGGTATAATGATAACACACAAACTGGAAGGACTGTACAGATAAATAGAAGTTAGGTAGCGAGAGAATAATATGGAGACTGAGTTAGAGTCTGAGAGTCTCAAGAGTCTGAGTCTACCTAGGAAGTTAGGTAGCTGAGTAATAAGCAAGTGTAGTAGATGGGTTGCTGACTGGATGTCTGTTGTAAAACTAGTCGAAATTGAGCCCTTAAGCTGTCGCTCTATTTATATGAATCGAACTGTTTTTTTTCTAATCCAACGCCCTCGTCGTTGGCCTTTTTGGCCATTCGACTCCTCGCAGCCTAGTACAGTGTCACTTGGTTCTGCAGAGACGATTCTTGTAGGAGAAGAATCTTGTAGGCCTCTTCTCACGTCCTGCAGTGCCGCACTCGCATCCCTTTCTGCCATCCAGCACAATGAAGAAATGGGCGAATCAACCACACCAAATCTATTAGGTGTTCGTTCAAGTATTCGTGTCCAGTGGCCAATCTGAAACATGCTACAACGCGCTGTCTAGGCAAGTCACTAGACAGTCGGGTTTGGAGGCCGTACGATAGAGTCTATTGCTTGTCCCCTGAAAATCACCGCATTATTCCACTCAGCATTCACTGGAAGGACTCTGTGGCCTTTTTTTTTTTGCAGTGTACAGTGAAATCCTTTTATTAGGCTGCTGCATATTGCTGCTTACTTTGGCTAATGTGTTCGCCGACTCATTGCCAAATATATTGCAGTGACTCAATTATTTATTAATGTGCGTTTCTCCGCTCTTTGGATCCTGTAAATCTTTAATAATTATTCGGATCCCATTACATTTATTAGCTGATATCCATCTGATATACTTATCAAGATAGAACTTCTTTGGGATGTTTTATAAATTATTTGTAAAGTAAAAACAGCTGGTGATAAAAATCACTCACAAGTCTTGTTGAGGTATTTTATTTTTAGCACGATTTGAGGAAAGGAAGAGATTTGTATAAGTATTATCCAAGCTCGGAATTTGTGGCAATGATGCTTCAATTGGTACTAAGTCATTCCGAAATTCCGGGAAACTAGGAAGCGGATCTTTGGCTAAGGTGGATGCGAAAATGGATCAGCCTGAAAAAGAACTCTGCTTCCCACTCAGCTAACAGGAACAGCCGCACTAATTTCAGAAGTTAATGAATTGGTTGGTGGGAAAAGTTGGGGGCAACTCGGTCCCCTTATAACAAGCAAATGTATCGCTCAGCTTGGGAGTTGCATTTTTTAGGATTTTGACTGAGCATGATTACCTCTAAGCCTATCTGAACCGCATTGGAATGGCCAACACCTATACGATATTGACGAAATGACTGGCTTCTATTTGGAGTCATGCATTAAAAAAAAAAAAAAATTCAGGGTACCCTAAAGCATGTTTTTCAAAAGAAATCTCAATTTAGAAAATTTAAAATTATCGCAATACTTCCTCTTACCATCAGGCTGTAAGAGAAAGTAATAAGATAATATAAACTTTATTCTTATGATCAAATATTTACAAATTGAACTAACAACTTTTGTTAAGTTATCAGGCAAAAACAACATAACCTTTTTATAAAAAAAACCTTGTTTTATCATCTGTGTTTTTTTGGGTTAATGTATTTCAAATGTTCATGTTATTCTGATCTCGTATTTCCCATCGTTTAGTAGCTATCATATATCAATATGATTGAATAATAAATATACTTTTTCCTTAATATACACATAAAAGTACCGTAAAATATTGCAATTTCTAATATTGTAATTTCTTTATGAGTTAAGTGAGTATCATATTTTTAATTTTTTTAATAGCAATTTTATCTTTTATTAATTAAAATTTTTATTGTTTTTTAAGTGTGAATGTGAGCTAATATTGTAAAAGATAAACTCAATTCTCCAGATTCATGACTAATTTGGCAACTTTCTTTCTAATTACATTAATTATGTAAATATTTGCATGTATAGATTTTATTTTAGAATCTATGATTAATTATTAAAATTGTCCTATTACTGAATAAATATTGCATTTGAATTAATAAATGATAATAAATTCGTATCGAAACTCTATTTTTACACTGAAATGAGCAACCCTGTCCAGAACTGGGTCTAAAGCCGGATCTAAAAAGGAAGTGGCAGTGGAAAGTGTATCCAAACTAAAGACCAGTTAGTGAGGGTTTAGTAGATTTACAAGGAAATGGGCTTACATGAGATAATGCCCATTCAAGACAGTTAATTCTTTTCCCCTCTATTCCGATCCGACTTCCGGAGGGAGAATATGTCACAAACACTGGACTTTATAAATGAGGAAAAGTGATAAATGATTAAATGTAATAATTTGTTTTTAATTAATAACAAATAATTTTTATGAATTTAATAATAATATTATAATGGACAAAATATTAGAATAATATTTAAATCGTCAGGCCTTAAAATTATATTAATGAGATGTTTGTCCGGGGCAATGGCCAGAGGGGAAGTTTTTAAAGAAAAATAATTCTTTGTTGCTCTACGTTTCGGGTACCATTGGTGCCCTTCTTCAGGAGCTCTTTAGAGTAGGAGAGAAGTGTACGTTGAGAACGTTGAGAAATGAAGAGAGAATTATTACTCTATCCTGAAGAATCTCCTGAAGAAGGGCACCAATGATTCCCGAAACGTAGAATAAAGAATTCTTTTTCTATAAAAACTACTCTGGCTATTGCCGTACAAACAACTCATGACAAAATATTAGTTTTATAAAACAAAAAATCATTAATTTATCAGGAAGATGTCTTTCTTTCTAAAGAGATTTGGGGGTCCTCTGTTCATCTAAATCAACAAAGAGTGATAGCGCGCTAAACTTCCACACGGAGGACTCAGGTTCTTCGAATAATCTGAAGAACTGCCCGGTATTGGGCAGTGTTGTGACCTGTAGATAGAGAACACTGCCCGGACACCAGCAGTGCAGTGAGAGGGCTCCGGGGAGGGCACTGTAGAACGCACTGTATGACTTAAAAGAATTTATAGAAAAACGGAGCTGCATTTGATTGAATTGTAGAAGCGCAGTGAGCACTGCATCTAAACGAGAGGGTAAAAATATTTTACTCACGTGTTGAATATAAAAATTTTTCTGCAATCGATCAAACAAATTAATACTCTCTTTATAACCAGCTCTCTTTACTATAAACTCAAATCCAGTTTTTCGGGGGAATTAGTTTTGAAATACGTTCTTATTTTCGCGTATAGCCGCTAGATGTCGGGCTAGTTAGAGTTGAATAAAATTACTTTTCTTCACTAGTGAGAAAAAAAAATAATGGCTGATCTTTTTTTTACTTTTTGTCACTTGTGATTAAAAATATAATTTCACTCACTACTTTTGATTTAATATAATTGACAAATTATTATAAAAGTGCAGAAAAAAATAAATTCTCAGTATCTTACATGTTATTTTTTCTAATTTTCATATAAGTTAAAAACCGATTTATTTATGCGATTATATAGCATTTATTTAGTTTGGGGTTATTTTTTTCTCTAAAAGTGCTATCATAGTTGATTATACAATTCAATCATCTAAAGAAAATTAATTAGAAATAAATAGATGGCCAAATTTCCGAGTTTCAAGAAAATTACTAAACCGCTTTTACTGGACAGTTTTTTTTTTTTTTTTTTCAGTTTTCGAAGAATATCATTAAATTTTATACACTAACTATAAAATTTGACAAATTATAATTTTTAGAATTGGAATAAGAGAAAGTTGTGTGAGTGTTTCACATTGTGTGACGTTATATTTCAGATGTTATTTGAGGTTGTTTTTTTTATTTTTTATTTTAACTGTTTAGCTATGTTTTCTGGACAATGTAAAAATATTCCAAGTGCTACCTGTATTAAACTGCAGCAAATTGTGTTTCGTATCAGATTTTTTTTCGTCCTTTTATTCAAACCGGAAAAAAGAAAAGAAAAGTAAATTATTATTGTTTATTTATTTGAATATTATAATTAAAATTTCAAATTTTAGTTTACTATAATTGTTTTTTTTGCATGCTGATTTAAAAAACTGAAATGTTCAGTTAGAAGTAAGTCAGTAATGACGATTCTCTTTGGCCACCCAGAAAATTAATGGGCTCAGTATTTCTAGCTTCTTTAGTTTTGCAATCAGCCCTTTTTTTACTTTCTCTTACTCCTAGTAAGAGGAAGTATTGTAATCGTGTCAAATTTTCGATATCGAGTTTTCACCGGAAATATCCGTTTTGAGGTCCCCTGAGTCCAAAAAAGTGGTTTTTAGCAAATGGTCTGTGTGTGTGTGTGTGTGTGTGTCCGTGTGTGTGTGTGTCCGTGTGTGTGTGTGTGTGTATGTATGTATGTGAACAGCATAGCTCAAAAACGAAAAATCGTAGAAAGTTGAAATTTGATATTCCGTTTAGAGGTCACCATGGGATCTGACTGTACGTTATCTGTCAAAATTCCTCAACCGGAAGTACCACATTACAAGTTGGATTTTTTACTTTTTTGCGATTTTCTCAAAAATGGCTCCGACGATTTTCTTTAAACGTCAAACATCAACCACACATACAATGAGCTACAACTTTTATTTGAAACATTTCTCCGAGAAAATGCTTTGAAGGGCACTTTTGGGGGAGGGATGGGGGTAGGTTTCCATCTAAAGTGCTATTTCAGTTTGTAAGACAATTCTGTCATCTAAATAATGTTAATTAGAATTAAATATGTTGTTGAAATTTCGAGTTTGAAAAAAATCGGATAACCGGAAGTGCGTTTGCTTTACCACTTTACTAAATGATTTATTCACTTTTTCGCAATTTTCTCAAAAATGGCTCCGACGATTTTTTTGGAACTTCATATATAAACTAAACATGCAAAGATCTACAACTTTTATCTAAAACATTTATCTGGAAAAATTCTTTTAAGGGCATTTTTAGGGGAGGGGTGGGGTTAGATTTTCATCAAAGTGCTATCCTAGTTGATTATACAATTCTATCATCCAACCATAATTAGTTAGAAATAAATAGATGGCTGAAATTCCGAGTTTCAAGAAAATTAGTAAACCGGAAGTGCGCTTTTACTGAACAGTTTTTTTCAGTTTTCGACGAATTTCATTAAATTTGGTATACAAACTATAAAATTTATCAATTATCATTTTGAGAACTGGAGTAAGAGAAAGTTGTGTGAGTGTTTCACACCAGATTTTTTTTTTTTAGCATCGTTAGAAATAAAAGAAAATGCCCCTTCCTATTAATCATTCTTCCTAAAAAAATGCTATATAAGGGTTTAACCTATAAGGAGAGAATATATTGAAATTTGTTGCGAAAAAGTTGTAATATTTCCGATCGAGTAAAATGTTTACCGAGTTTTTGTTGACATGCTAGATAGATAATTGATTGCACCACCATTAATTTTCAACTTTTATTTCATTACGTACATTACTTTTAAATATTTTAAATCCTCTAATATGTTTAGGAATTTAGTTATTAGGAATTTAATATTAATAAAAAAAAATAAAAAAAATTCTATAGCCCCTGACAACTATCATTTTCCTAATTAAATATTAGTTATTTATCAAATAAATGCGTAAAATAATGCTTTTCTATTTGGAGTTCAAGTATTGACCCCCTACGAGCCTCAGAAAAGTGGCGGGAGTATTGATTAATAATTTTTTGTTTTTTTTTTACTACCGCATTAAATAAATATTACATAAAAATTAAATATTTATTTAGATGACAGAATTGTCTAATAAACTGAAATAGCACTTTAAGAGGAAGACGTAACCCCACCCTCCCACCGAAAGTACCTTTCAATGAATTTTCCCGGAAAAATGTTTCAAATAAAAGTTGTAGCTCATTTTATGTATAGTTGATGTACCAAGTTTCAAGAAAATCGTTGGATCTATTTTTGAGAAAATTGCAAAAATGTAAAAAAAAAACCTAGTAAAGTGGTACTTCCGGTTGAGGAATTTTTACAGATAACCTACTGTCGGATCCCATGGTGATATCTAAACGGAATATTAAGTTTGAACTTTCTACGGTTTTTCATTTTTGAGCTATGCTGTTCACATACATAGATACAAACATACACACAGACCATTTTTTAAAAACCACTTTTTTGGACTCAGGGGACCTCTCAAAACGGATATTTCCGGTGAAAACTGGATATCGAAAATTTGACACGATTACAATACTTCCTCTTACTTAGGAGTAAGAAGAGAAAGTAAAAAAATCATTGTAGCTATTTACGAGAAAATCCCCCCCCCCCCTAAAACTCTCAGAAGCAGATTCTACCAAATCACAATTCCTGCTAACTGATAATTTACTTCAAATTTGGAATTCTCTCATTGTTGTTAATGTTTTTTTTTTATTATTATAATAGTTTGACCAGAACAATCATATTTTACTGAAGTGAAATTTTTAGAGAAATGCTTAACATTACTTGTTGAAGTAATTGCTGGAGAGTTAGGTGGAAGAAGCAAGTTTATCATACACGATCATCCCCTCCTATTTTTTTTTTTTTTTTTTTTTTTTAAGGAGTATCCACATCTGTGGTCAGTTGCGCCACGGAGCCTTCTTCAGTGCACTGCCGGCCTCGGACCGTGTTCGCCCGTTACAGACAACACTGTCCATCACGGACAGTGAGCTGTAGGGCTCCTAGGAAGAGAAAATCTAAGGGTAGCACGGCTGGATTCGAACCCGTGATCTCCGCGTTACTAGTCCAGCGCGCTACCACTGAGCTAATCCCTTCCCTCCCCTCCTATTGTTTACACCATTCGATTGAATTTATTCGTTCTTTAAATAAACAATAATTCTTTTCAAAACTAAATTCATCTCAAAATGATTCATTACATTTCATTCATTCTTTTATACTCTTTTAATTCATTACTGAATAAAATATTACTTTTATAAAAACACAACAGATAGCACTACTAGTGCAAAAAAAAAATGGTCGTAAATCACTGATCATTTATCATGGCCATGCACACACACACACACACACACACACACACACACACACACACACACACACACACAGATCTAGATTACTGTATGTTATTTTCAAGTCAAATGAGTAAATTTTTAGAATTTATAAACTAGTTTATAGGAATAAATAAACTTGTAGGAAAATAAACAATGCAAATATTTTGATTATATATTGTGAAGTTTATACTTAAAATATATTTATCTTAAAGTTATATCGGTCCAGTTTTTTTTTAAATGCATATTATATTCAAACATACTATAAACTAACAGACAACATATAATAAAAGTAAATAATGTTTAGCTTTAATAAACTTTAATACAATCTATTTTCTTGTATAAAATATAAACAAAATAAAACAAAAAAAAAAAAAAAAAGCATCAAATAAAATAGAAGAATAGAAATGAATTTCGTGGTAGGACAGACAAACAGACACACATAACAGACACAGACATACACACTTACATTTATGTAAGATGGATATATATATCTATATAGGTGTATAGAGAGAGATATAGAGATGAGTTGTTCCTTTGTTTACTTGTATTGAGCACACACCATCATGGTTGTCTCTACTCTGCACATATATACAACTGTTGTTTAATCGATAACCAAGCACACAGATATATAGTGTTTCAATTTTTTTTTTTTTCTTTGTTTTTATTCCATTTTATACAGCCATGTTTAAATAAAAAAAAACAAAAACAAACAATTGTTGAATGAAATTCTTGTTGTAAAGTTATTAAGATTTATCTATAAACTTTTGACAATTTACATTTATAAAATAAGGCTCATGAGAATTATTGTTATTATTATGATTATATTGAAACTGGATTAAGGAATAATCTGATTGAACACAAGTTAAATAGTCCACAATGAGAAAAAAGATGTTTGAACTTAAGCATTGTATAAAATATAAAATAAAAAAAATCTGGTGTGAAACACTCACACAACTTTTCTACTCCACAGTACTCAAATGATATTGACAAATTTTATAGTTAGTGTACCAAATTTAATGAAATTCGTCGAAAAGTGAAAACACTGTCCAGTAAAACTGTCCGGTTTACTAATTTCCTTGAAACTCGGAATTTGGGTCATATATTAATTTCTAGTTATTTCAATTTGGATGACAGAATTGTATAATCAACTGTGATAGCATTTTAAAGAAAAACATAACCCCCCTCCCCCAAAAAGTCCCCTTAAATGAATTTATCAGGGGAAAAGTTTCAAATAAAAGTTGTAGCTCTTTATATGTATAGTTAACAACGCTGGTTTAAAGAAAATCGTTGGAGCCATTTTCGAGAAAACACCAGAAAACTGAAAATTATATTTCAGTAAAAACGCACTTCCGGTTATCTATTTTTTTTCAAACTCGGAATTTCAACAACATATTTAATTCTAATTAACATTATTTAGATGACAGAATTGTCTAATATACTGAAACAGCAGTTAAGATGAAAACCTAACCCACCCCTCCCCCAGAAGTGCCCTTAAATGAATTTTCCTGGAGAAATGTTTCAAATAAAAGTTGTAGCTCTTTGTATGTGTAGTTGATGTAACAAGTTTAAAGAAAATCTTCGGAGCCATTTTTGAGAAAATTGCAAAAACGTAAAAAAAACAACTAGTAAAGTGGTACTTCCGGTTGAGGAATATTGACACATAACGCACCGTCAGATCCCATGGTGATACGTAAACGTAATATCAAGTTTGAACTTTCTACGATTTTTCGTTTTTGAGCTATGCTGTTCACATACATACACACAACACAAACACACACACACACACACGACCATTTGCTAAAAACCACTTTTTTGAACTCAGGGAACTCAAAACGGATATTTCCGGTGAAAACTCGATATCGAAAATTTGACACGATTACAATACTTCCTCTTACTAGGAGTAAGAGAAAGTAATAAGAGAAGCAGAGAGGGAAGGGAATAGCTAAGTGGTTAGCGTACTGGACTTCCACGCGGAGGACCCGTGTTCGAATCCAGCTGTGCTACTCTTAGATTTTTTTTCTTCCTAGAAGCCTCTTCAGTTCACTGTCCGGTGATGGACAGTGTTGTCTGTAACGTGAGAACACTGTCCGGAGGCCGGCAGTGCACTGAGAAGGCTCCATAGATGTTGATGCGCCTTAAATTAAAAATAATAATAATAATAAAGGCAGAGCTAAGGAGAATTTACTGTCCTAGTTAGAGGGCACTGCTTTTTAAGGAAACATTTACGGATCCATCCTCTCTCTTTGCGCGGATCCACTCTGTAAGAAATGTGCCCCGGAAGGATGAAACACCGTTTCAACCTTCTTGGAGTGTGCAAGCACTATGCTTGCAGACGATTCTTGAAATTTGGCGCCGAATCTGGGACTGGTAAATTTTTCTTGCCTCAGCTCTGAAGTTTTTTTTTTAATGAGACAGGGCTGATGTGAGTTGTCTTACGGGGTGCACAATCCTATCCTATCCCCTAACCTATCGTATCCCCTATCTATCCTATCCTATCCCGTATCCTGTCCTATCCCCTATCATATCCTATCCCCTATCATATCCTATCACCTATCCTATCCGTGATAAATGAGCCCATGATTGATGATCTAAGTGCTGAATTTCCCAAGGGACGCACCGAGTTCCAGATTAGATTAGATTATAGGAAATTCTAGGTTATATTCTTCTTTTTGAATTATGTACAAATCGATTTACTTTGATACATTTATCAAACTTAAAACAAAAATTACTGCTGTAAAAATTATTACTTTCTGTCGCTAATTCTTGTAATTTTTATTGTAATGAAGAAATTTTTTATTTTTTTCTTTATTTTAATTTTAATTTGTTACTGTATTATTATAAAAAGGCTAAAGCTCCCCTTTGACAAATAAAGAACTGAATTGAATTGAATTATTAAGATACATTAGAAACATTGTTAGATATTAGAAGTGTGAAGAAAATCGGTCAAGCAGAAGTCCACCTTTACAGACTAGAATTTTGAGTTTGGGCGGAGGGATTTTCTCATCGAAATGTTAATTAAATAGAGATAAATAATTTTTTATTTAAAACATATAAAACCCACCACAACTATATTTATGATGTTGCAACTAAATTGGGTAAAAATTTTAAGTTTATAGCAAATTTGTTAATATTTTTTTTTGTTATAACTTTTTTAATTGAATATTGTAAATTGCACGAAATGGTACAATAAGTAAAACAGATGGCTTGACAGTCGTGAATGGCGGTCATCCAGCGATGAGCGCCATTAGTCAACCAGTTGGTTGTAGCGCCTCAACCGTCTTGGAGGATTGGAGGGGAATATTGTTGAGAAGTGGTTAGCTGCTAAAAAAGGATTTTAGGGTGTGATGTTAAGTTTTGATGAACTTTATTGTAGCGAGTTTTGGCAAGTTCAGGTAATGAATGGAATAAGAGAGATCTGGGTGTATAGTAATGTTTGGTTACAGCTACATTTAGTCACCAGTCAATACGGGCGAGATCAGAAGCCGCCCAATGGCAAAAGGTACGGGGGCCCTTGCGACGCCCAAAGGTCGAATCCAGCCGGACCTGCCCAGAGGAGTCGGGGTAGCTAACTTTCGAATGTTGACTGGTCACGACTAGTTGCAGAGGCGTTTTTGCATCGTTTAGGGTTCGTGGACAGCCCCATAAACGCCCTTTATGCAACGATCCCGTTTCGGAGATGACGAGCGAGCATATGTTGGAGTGTCCATCACTCAAAGATGCTCGCGATCAATACAATTCAAAATCCAGGGAACCTGATTGATGCAGCTGCCCCCTTCATTGGATTGCTCGCCAGCGAATAGCTTGATGCCAACACAAATCGGCGTTCCAAAAAACAAAAAAAAAACAAAAAATACATAAAAGGGAGCGTTTATTAAGCGGCGAAGTATTTTAGATTGAAATGTTAATAGTCTGTTGATGTTGGGGATCTTTTAGCCGTTTTGTAAAGCTCAAGTCCGTTAAGGTCCATATTGGAGCCAAAGGTTTGAGGGAGTATTCGTACTCACATAGGGTGAAACTTACCTATGTTTCTCGAGACGGCTATTCCGTCGCGGAACCTCATTCTAGCCCATCCAACGCGTCCTCGTCGCTGGCTCCGGAAACATCTGCGCTCCACTTTGTGGAAGCGTGGGTGGCTAAGTTGGAGCGAGAACGCAGAGGGTAGCCTTCGGGCTATTTGGGAACCTAGCACTCCCACGTACCTCAGCTACAATTACAGACTAACAAGTGCAGTGGTTTTCCCATTAGGAGTGTGAGTTGGTGGATACTTTTCTGCCCTCTGTTTGGGTCGCCATAATTTATGTGCGGCCTGAATCTCTTGCAGCGAATTCTTTTGCTGCGGAGCCTCCGTGGGAATTCATATTGCATCACTTACACCTAAACGCCTTAACATTATACACTTACATAGTTACAGTCTTACACGCCAGTGGCACGTGCTGGTGCCACCCACATGTTTGCCGTGTGTGGATACCTGTGTCGTGGGGGAGGGAAGTCCTGGTGGTTGAGGATGCAGGTTCTCGCTGGAGGCAAGTTTCCTCGGCGTGCCTTGCAGTCCAACACACCACTTTGGTTCCTGACTCCACTAAACAGGCGGCCAGAGCCTAACCCAGCTCTGGTCAATCGGCTAGCGTAAAGAACGCATGGGTGAGCTCCCGGGGATTGTGGGCCATGGCTCACAATCCCTGGGCGCTATATCTCTAGGGTAGCTCTGGCGCTTCTTCAAAGCGTCCCAAATTGTGAGGCTCCGTGGAGGGTGGAGAGCTCTGGAGATGAATTTTTAATTTTATTTATTATATGTTTTTAATTTTAAATTCGTCAGCCGGGGGCCCCGTAGAGGAGGGGGCCACCGGTGGTGGGGGTAATTCCTCTGTACATCCAGAGTCGGGTGACCAGGGCCTGGATGCACTAATGGGTGGGAATCTGGAAAAATATCCAGAGGCAGGGAAGGCTTGCTCTGGAGGAGAACGTGTCAGGAGGAGCCGCGGAGGACTTGTCCTCCTGCGGCGATTTCTGAAACGTGGTCATAGGAAAAAGGAAAGATATGTAAGGCAGGTATTTTTATTTTTATTTATTTATTTATATTTATTTGTTTGTTTATTTATTTATTTATATTTATCTATTTGTCTATTTATTTATTTAAATTTATTTATTTTATTATTATTTGTTTATTTCTTTATTTTATTATTTTTTATTTATTTTTGTTCCTGCCTGCTATCAAGTTTGTCAGAAGTTCCATTTCTTACATTAGTTGACTTATTACTATGATTGACAGGGTGGAAATGGTTCAGGTTAACTTGCAGCATAGCAAAGATGCAACGGCTAACTTATGCCGTTGTATTGCTAAGTTGCATACCTATTTTATTCTAATACAAGAACCTTATGCCTTTAAAGGTTTGGTTCGAGGATTGAGTGTGGTTGATGGCAGACTGTTCGTGGCGGATGGCGGGGGCATTCCTAGGGCATGTATTCTTGCCAGTCGGAGTGTCGACGCTGTCCTGCTTCGACAGTTCTGCTCTCGGGACTTGGTGGCGGTGAGGGTTGGACTGGGGGTTGGTGGGCGTCGTCGCGACGTAGTTGTGGCTTCGGCTTACTTCCCCTATGATGGCCCCTATCCTCCTCCTCAGGAGTTCATGGGTTTGGTTCGGTATTCGGAGACCAATGACATACCTATTATAATAGGATGTGACGCGAATGCACATCATGTTGTCTGGGGCAGCAGCGACACCAATGGTAGGGGTCGCGCTCTCATGGATTTCCTGGTGGGTACGCGATTAGAGGTCCTGAATAGGGGTACTGAACCCACTTTTGTTACTAGGATTAGAAGACAGGTTATTGATATTTCCCTTGCTTCTAGGAATTTTAGTGGTCTGATTAAGGATTGGAGGGTGAGTCCTGAGGCTTCCCTCTCCGATCACAGGATGATTAGGTTTAGTCTGGGGATTGATCCAATTACCCTGGCTAGTTATAGGAATCCCAGGAGGGCGGATTGGGGTTTATATTCTAGAATTATTGAAGATAAACTGCCTATCCAATCAGAAGCCCCTGATGGTATAGAGGAATTGGAAAGGGAGGCTGGTATACTTCATGAACACATTAGATCCTCATTCGAGGAGTCCTGTCCTCCCAAGGTGGTTAAAGGGTAGTAAGAACCCCTGGTGGTCCTCGTCGTTGGAAAAACTAAGGAGAAAGGTAAGGGGCTCATTCAGGAAGGCTGTCCGGGCTGATTCTTCGGAATCATGGGATAGTTATAACAGTATTAAAAGAGCATATAAATATGCTCTGAGCAGAGCAAGAGGAATTCCTGGAGATCTTTTTGTGAGGATATAAATTCGTTCCAGGAATCATCTAGATTGGTACGGATTCTTAGTAAGGATAGGGACAGTCAGTTAGGTACCCTACGATACCCTGATGGTTCCTTTACAGGGGGGCAAGGGGAGACACTGCAGCTTTTGCTTGATACTCACTTCCCGGATAATATTGGTTTAAATGCTGCTTCGTCTCTGGTGGGTGGTAGGAGATGGGACCTTGAAGATGTATCCACCTTAGATGAGGTTGTCACACATGATAGAGTTAGTTGGGCAGTACAGAGTTTCTCACCTTTCAAGTCACCTGGACCGGACGGGATTTATCCTTGTCTGTTGCAAAAGGGTGGGGACGTGCTGACGAAGGTATTGTTAAGATTGTTTAAAGGATGTTTGATGTTTGGTTATGTACCAACATTATGGAGAGAAGTAAGGGTAGTCTTTATTCCCAAGTAGTCTTATGTCTTTCTTCTTGAAAACTTTGGAAAGGTTGGTGGATAGGTATATTACTGATGGCCCATTAAGGGATCATCCACTCCATCCTAACCAACATGCTTATATTGTGGGTAAGTCGACAGAGACTGCATTACATTGTCTCGTCGGAAGGATAGAATCTGCTTTGGAAATAAAAGAATATGCCCTAGGGTGTTTCTTTGATGTTGAAGGGGCATTTGACAGAGTATCGTTTGATGCTCTGGAAGATGCCTTGGTACGGAAAGGTATACATCCCGTCCTAATCAATTGGATAGGTGTCTATCTTAGGAGTAGGGTTATACAGGTTTCCCTTGGCGGGCGCACCATGATAGTACAAGTGGGGAGAGGTTGCCCTCAAGGGGGGTGTCTCTCACCTAAGTTGTGGTGCGTCGTCATGGATGACCTTTTGGTTAGGATGAATTCATCGGGATTTTATGTGCAAGCATATGCCGATGATGGTGTTATTTTATTGTTAGGGCGCTGTTTGTCCACTATTTCGAACCTAATGCAAAGCGCCCTTAACATGGTGTATTGTGGACACAGGATAAGGGTCTTTCTATTAATCCTATTAAGACCCAGGCAATTCTATTTACTCATAGAAGGAAGATAGTAGGTTTTACACCTCCTAGGTTGTTAGGTACTTCCATACAGGTTAGCAAATCAGTGAAGTTCCTTGGAGTAGTTCTCGACAGTAAATTGAACTGGTCGGAAATGTTAAGACACAACATCAAAAGGCGATAATCTCCTTTTGGCAATGTCGAAGAGTTGTAGGTAAGAACTGGGGAATCACTCCCAAGATGATGTTCTGGATTTATTGTATGGTCATTAAACCTAGATTGGTATATGCGGCTTTGGTGTGATGGCGTCGCATTGAAACACGATCTGCTAGGCAGCTGTTGGAAGAAGTCCAACGCTTGGCTTGTCTGGCGGTGACTGGAGCGTTTCAGACGACACCGACCGCATCTATGGAGACTTTGTTAGGGATTCCACCTCTTTTTGTGGAGGTGAAAAACCAGGCAATGAAAGCCTGTTATAGAATTAAACAGGCAGGTTTTTGGCAGGGTAAGCGATATGGTCATTCTACCATTTATCGTGAGAGGCTTTTAAGGATTCCCATTACAGGTTTCCCTTCTGATAGGAATTTGAAGACTTTTGTCTTTGGTCATTCCTACAGGGTTAGGTTGCCTTCTAGGGAAGATTGGTTAACCCTGGGTCCGTCTGGTGTGATTCCTGAGAATTATCTCCGATGCTACCGGACGGTTCCAGGATAGATGGTAGGTCTGGGGCTGCCGTCTATTTTGAGACGGGAGACCATTTGGTAGTGCCTCTTGGTGAGTGGGCCACCGTTTTCCAGGCTGAGGTTTATGCAATTCTTTGCTGTATTTTGGATGAGAGGGTGCGTAACACTAATTTAAAAGGTGTTTGTATCTGCTCGGGTAGCCAGGCTGCGTTGAAGGCGCTTAATTCATGTGTCTTCACTTCCAGATTGGTGTTGGAATGTTCTAGAAGACTGGAAGATCTTTCTTCATTAAAGGATGTGCTTCTGGTCTGGGTTCCAGGTCATATGGGAATTTTTGGGGAATGAGGAGGTGGATAGGTTTGCCAAATTAGGTGCCTCTCTCCCTTTCATTGGTCCAGAGCCTGCTGTTGGTGTGTCTTCTGGCACATGTTTGTCGGGCTTTCAGACGTGGATGACCTCACAGCACTCATCCTTATGGATGAGTGCAGTGGGTTGTCGGCAGTCTAAAATGCTCATTGGGGGCCCGGACGGAGCTTTGAGTAGTGGGGTCCGATGTCTTTCACGGGCCTCCCTCAGGTATCTGGTTGGATTCCTCACTGGGCATTGTGGTTTAAGGAGACATCTCTATATAATGGGACTTGTGCCTGACCCTTTTTGTAGAGTTTGTGAAACTGAGGAGGAAACACCCATGCATTTGATGACGGAATTGTTTGGGTTGTGAGGAGATTAGGTTTAGGACCTTCGGCCGGAATAGGATGCCGGTAGAGGATCTTAAGCTGTGTCCTTTTAAGGTTTTGGTCCGATTTGTTCGGTCTGTTGTGAAACTTAGATGGTTAAAACCTGGGTCTGGATTTTCATTCTAGTCCCAGTGGTAGGTATTCTTTAGGGGCAGCTATATGGGCCCGAGGGGGCTTTGGATAGCGTAGGGTTTACTTCCCTCCCCTTTTGGGAATAATAATAATAAATGCCGTACTTAATAAAGCCAGTCTAGCGGAAGTCAATCACTAACTTTGTATTCTATTTGTATTTGTTTTATTGTTTTCAGAACGGAAGTGTTATCCTTGGCAAAATTATTTCAAGGTAATTCTTTTGATTCGTTTTGGGTTTTAGTGATAAAAAAATAGATACTTTTGTTAGGGTGGCAGTTCACCTGCCACGATATTATTTACAAAACCCATTCAATGACCTCTATATCATCTTAGAGATGTCTTCGTGGACGTTGCAGAAGTTAGGAAAAAACATGAACGTGTTGGTACTTGAAGAATAGGTAAATGAAGTCACACTTCAAGAATATGTGGCAGAATTTGAAGAAAAAGAAGCATTGTTGAAAGTGTGGATGGGCCCGCAATGCTGGATAATATCTGATACTTTATCCACCGTGGGATGCATATTTACATTGTTCCTGATCGGTTTCGGAATTTCATCCATCGTCAGAGCAAACTATTTATTTTTAATATCATCTCTAATTTGCAGTTTGCTGCCAACCTTCATACATATCAATTTACTTATATATTTTCTTGTATTAACCCTATTTGTATTTCACATTTATTTGTTACATTTACAAGCTTTTGACTGTCCTTTCTTCAAACTTTATCTATTCTTATTAGTACAGTTTACTCCTGAAATAACTTATCCCCCCCCCACAATAAAAATGACTTGATAAAACACTGAGCATACTTAACAACCCTAAAGAAGCTCATTCCAATATGGGCAAAACGTCGGTTAACAGCAAAACCACTGACGGTGGTCTCAATCCGGAAACTTTTAGAGTTTTTCATGAAAAAGTTATTCTTAGAGAACGATTTGTGATTGGGTATCAACATCAATTTTGATATTCACTTAGTTATACCATCTGGAGATTGTAAAGGAAGGTTCAGGTCAATATAAATCATCTGTGTAGTACTCTGAAAATTGAAAATTGTTTTGAAGTTATTCACTATTTTTTTGGATACCAACATCCATAATTTTTTTTAAATTTATTTGATGAAAATTCTTTTCAAACTGTAACTTTTATTTAAAGCATTTTCCATACACTAATGGTTCTAGAGTTTTGGGGAAATTAAAGCTATTACTTTTATGGCAGCGGGGTTCTTAAGTAAGATGTGCTTACGACACTTGAAAGTACGCGTCATATTTTTTTGAATATCCAATGGGAGCTCAAAAATTGCATAACCATAATCATCATCATGTACACATAATCTGAAAAGCTTAAAAGTTTGAGATCCACAGCTCTAAAGTGGTAGTTTAATATACAGTCCATTCGGCTATAATAACTGATCAGTTTAAGAACAGTGAATGTCTTGTAAAAAAATAGATATTAAGGCATGCCGGAGGAGAGAGCTGTAAGGATGTTGTGAGGAGATGCTTGGTTGTTTGATTTGATGAATGATAAACACCTTAAGATGGTTAAGATATGTAATTGATATAAATATATATGACTGACTGCCAAGGACTTTACACTATAGAGTTAAGAACTACTGAACTGAACTGACAGACTGACGTGGCTAAATGATATATACGGAGTGATGAGAGTTATAATAACGGAGTGATATCTGATGTGTGAATCAACTGAATTGTATCTGAATCATATCTGATTGCCTATCTCTCATATATATATACACTGGCCGAGCCTCTCCTCTCTTTGCGAGAGGGGCTGTTTCTCTCCGCTAGAGTGGATGAGTGGTGGGGGTTTACTACCCCTAAAGAGCCATGTGTAAACTAGATTTTTTGTTTCTTTGTTGGTAAAAATATATCAATTATTCTCAATATTTCATATTGTTAACCAAATCCACCTACCACCCACTTCTTAGAAGCTTAACCAGGAGACTTCTTAAATAGCCCAATCCTGGAAACAATTTAAGTTTTTAAAGTCAATCTTCATATGGTTTGGAATTTTATCTCTTTCTTTGCTAAGTGCCAACCACAATGTTATTAGTAGCAGATTTCTTCGTTAAAGTTCAGGTTTAATGAAATAATTTACTTAGTTTGTCGAATCATCAGCAATTTATTTCCTCGCCATCTTCAGGGCAGAAGAGATACAAAATTGGTTTTAATACAAATAAAAAACTGTGCGAAATGAAGATTATAAAATTAAAAAATGAAATGAAAGTTACATTGCTCACTAATACTATTTCAAGACTTTAATGTTGATGAACTCTTTAGCTCTGAAGGTAGCGAGGTAACAAAATCGCCGAAAATTGGCAAATTAATACTATATTTTATTAAACCTCTGTACTAACCGAAGAATTCTGCTACTCATAATAATTGTCAAGAACAATAAAATAATCGTTGTTTGTGGTTGGTTCCGCAGAGCTGGAAAGCATGAGATATTTTCCGTGATAGCCTGCTTTTTTTTTGTCATCATCGACCGGTTTCGGGCGTTTGCCTATCATCAGGATGTTTTTTTGTCAAAACAGTGTTGTAATGTGATAACAAGAAGGAGTGATAACAGAAGGAAAATATATAATTTTTAATTATAAAAAATTATAACTAGTGGTGCCAGCCAGTTGCTCTATTATTCAGGTCAAGAGCCGCGGTCAGTGCACGGTCAAAGGGACCGCCAAGGACAGAAACCGCCAAAGACATACTGCTTTCAAAAGGGTCATTATACGGTCAGTATACAGAAGCCGCCTGGCCAATATACAAAAATCAACATATCACTCAAAAGACCGACCACCTGGCTACAGTCATTTGATAACTACCATCACCTGTTGCCACATCTGTTCGCCGACCTATTCAAGAGCTAGGGTCAACACACGGCAATAAACAAACACTCAAAATACCGACCACCTGGATACAGTATTTTGATAACCGCCAACACCTGTTGCCAGACCTATTCAAGACCTAGGGTCAACACACGGCAAGAGATGTTTTAGTGTGACCCGTAATTACAGACTTGTCAATGTGTGAGTGATGGCAATATAACGTCTCTCAACAGGAAGTGGGGAGGATTATTCTTCAGTATTTTATCAGCGAAACATCAAGATTCTACCAGTGACATAATTCATACATCGGAGCGGGTCCCTATCTAAGTGTTTAAACCTATATTTATTTATCATCATTATAGTTGTGCATTCTAGTTACAATTTAAATCATTTTAAATTAATTGTAGTTTATCTTTTCAAACGTTTAAATTATTGTTAAAATATACATATATATCTATTTTCATAAATTAGTAATTCATATTCCGAGTAACAACTCTAAAAATCTCTAACTAACTCCCAACTATTCACCGCATCACAACACCTCTCCAAGACATCTGAACCCATTACAGTGTGATAACATGCACTTGCACAGACCGAGCAGTTTATTAATTGAATTTGCTTTGTGCAAGTCTGTGTTATCACACTGTTTTCGACAAAAATATCCTGATGTTAGGCGAACGCCCGAAACCGGTCGATAACCATCAAAAAGAAGCAAGTTATCATGGAAAATATCTCTGAAACCAAATAATCACATAATGTCTCATTCTTTAAGCAAAGTTTGCTTAGCCAGTTGACATTTCAAATCAGAGACATTTTCCGCGATAGCCAGCTTCTTTTTGTGGTCATCGACCGGTTTCGGGCGTTCGCCCATCATTAGGATCTTTTTTATCAAACAGTGTGATAACATAGACTTGTACAGAGCAAATTTAGTTGATTCACTCTCAACTAAATTCTACATTACTGTTTGAGTGTATCAACTAAATTTGCTCCGTGCAAGTCTATGTTATCACATTGTTTTGACAAAAAAACATCCTGATATGGGCGAACGTCAATAACCGGTTGATGATGTAATGTTATTGGTGTGTTGGGTTGTAGTGTAGCGGTAGCTTGTAGTGGCTTGAGCGGTTTTTTTAAAGGACTTGTATGTATATATGTTTAAGAGAGAGAAGTATCAGAAATAAGAAAGTAGTCACCACTGTTAACAATAAATATATTCTATTAAAATAATAACTACAAGTTATTTGCGAAGAAATTATTAACTTATTAATATATTGTGGAACTGGCACTGATGCTAAGAGAGCGAAAAACAAGTGTACTTCTTGAATGTCTACAACAGACTGTCTTGAAAGAATGCCTTCTCTTCATAGTTCAAATCCTTTCAAATAATGCTGGTATGTCTGGATGGAGTGTATTGTCTTAACCTAACTGTTACTTATACCTTTGTCTCTTCAGTACCATTGACCTAAATTATAATACCTGGCTCTTTCCCCTTCACTAAAATACACTGTTTGAACTAGCTAAAATTCACAAAATTATTTTATTAAACTATTTTCAAAATTCTTATTTTCTTTCATTTCTTTCTTCCACTAGAATACAACCAAAAAGAAGCAGGCTATCACAGAAAATATCACTGATGCTTTCCAGCTCTGCGGAATCAACCATAACAATTATTTTTGTTTGCTTTAACATCATCAAAAAGCTGCAATGTATTTTAAGTCCTCATTAGTAGTTTCCAAAAAAAAAAAAATTATAATAATAATAAAATTAAGCTCACTGAAGGTTATTTTATTTAAAAGAAATAAAGAGCGCCAGTTTATTTATAAAATATAGAAGTTCCGTTTTAAAGAATAACGTGGGATGGTTGTGTTACATTAGTTATGAGTCATTCAATAATATAACAATATGTCACACATACTAGAGTACGCTCTTTTGTATTACTATAAAGATTTGATCTGCTGTTAATACGGTTGTTTGAAAGGGAGTAGAAAATATATATATATATATATAAATGGCGCCACCTTATTTATATCAATATATATATATATATATTTAAAGTAACATAATGTATTTCTATTCCCAATATATCTGTCTGTTTACATCCCCTCACAACCATATTATAATCTACCTCTATAGCTTCATCACCCACGCATATTGTTAGACCACAATATGCAAAACTGTTACAGCTAACATTCAACTATAAAGATATAGTCCACATTTATAAAATGGCCACATCTTCTACTCTCCAATTCTGCTTTGCTTTTTTTTTTGGAATTGTTATTGCTATCGTTAGTTGTTTTTTCTTTAACACTTTACTAGTTTTCTACTCAATGAAACTTTATCACTAGTTTACTATTCACATATAAATATTGTATATTTTGTAAAAGTAGTAAATATATTTATAGTGCTTTATTTTGTATTTATTTCAAGTTTGTAATGTGTTCTACATACTGTGAACATTTTATTTCTTCCTCACAAACAATAGTTTTTCATCTCGTTTTTCTGCTTTTAACTGAAGAAAAAAAAAAATCTGTTGTGAAACACTCACACAACTTTCTCTTATTCCAGGTTTCAAAATTATAATTGACAAATTCTAAGTTTGTATACCAAATTTAATGAAATTCGACGAAAACTGAAAAAAAGTGTTCGTCGTTTTATCAGCTATAACGTATTTAAGGGCATTAAATAGTAGACTAATTTAAAAAAAATCAAAGGCCGGTAGTGCAGAAAATTGATTGTTGGGAGCAACCTTAGGCTTTCGCTCCTCTAAACTCCAGTCACTCCAGTATAATATATGGTTCCATCATCAAGATCATATTAAAGGCAGTTAGCAGTTAGTAAATATTTCAACTCTGTAGTATGTAAACAAGAACTATGTGAGAATCGTATTAAGATGAAATATTGTGAAGTGGTCAACATCAAAATTTTTTATTGACTAATCGTCTATATATTAGCAAAGTAAAAGTAAAGTAATGCCTATTTTTTAGGCGGGCTTAACGTCCAACTACCAAATTAGGTGTCGTGGACGGGGGCGGAAGTACCTACATTACTATTAACATTTTTTAAACAAATATAAAATTTAACAATTATACGCTGGACTCGAACTGGGGGTCCTCCCACTTACAAGTCCATGCTCATAACCACTACACCAACACCCGCTATTGAATATGGGGATGGGTTCCGCAATTGCTGTATAACACCTAGTATTTTATTCGTCGTAGCATGTATATTTATTTTGTTCCTGACCATTTCGGAAATTGATACGATTCTTTGTAAGAAATTGATAAATTTACACTGACGGTCGGATGAAAATCCGAAACCGGTAAGAAACAAAATAAATTTGTATGCTACGACGGTTAAAAATACTAGACGAAAAAAAGCTATCTTCACATAAATAAAGAATTGTAATTTTTGATATGTAATTAATGAAATGAACAAGCTGTAAACACTTTAAATATGGCCTGTTAATTCGTTGAACAAAATTTATATATCTAAATATATATGTATATATGTATATTACACATTCTAAGCACGTGATATAGGAAGTATTTCATGGTAAATGCGTTGCAAATTACTACTAGTGAGTGACATTCCTTCTCGCTATGGCGACCCCAAACAAATATCTATTTAGTTGTTTATAAATAATTATTTACTTTAAAAAAAAATAAAATGCTTGTTAATCAATTTGCTATATTTGTTTAAGTTCTTTACTTCATTTATTGCCCAATAATTTAAGTCTAAATTGTCCTAATCAATTTCTTAGGACTTAACACATTTTTTTTTTTTGTTTAAGATTTCAGCTTTAATCTTGAACGCTGTTTAATTTTATTGCCCATGATTTTTTTGTTCAAGTGAAATTTATGCGCTGTAATAACAAAACCTTGAATGCTTGCAAGATTATTCATCGGCCTTATGTCGCCTTGGGGGCAAACAAGGTCCGAATATTATATTAATGTTATGATTTTTTTAGGATTTGTTTTCACCACAGTGAGGATTCCCTCGCCCAAATGACCAATATATTTTTTTGGACTGTTCCACCATAGTTCTCTTTTTATGACATCATTAATTGTAAGGCCATATCCTGCCTTGGCTTCCTCATCCATCTTCTGTCTCTCTTTCTTCTTCTTTTCGTGACCCATACCCATGATCACTTTAGGTATACTCAACTCATCCATCCTAAAAAACATATCCCAGCCATTTCAACCTTTTTCGGTGATTCACTGAAGATTATCTTTTTTTATCACCTTAGTCTTTCGTATTTTCTTACGTTTTATTTGTTCACTAAACATGATTTACGGGGTTTTAACTTGATTTAACCCAATTTTATTATCCAAAATTTACTTCTATCTTGAGTACCAGGATTTGGAAATGTTTTACTACCGTACAGCATTATGCTTTCGGCTTTGGAATTAAGTTATAGAAGTGGTTTTAACTGCCTATTACTTAATTACGGAATTAAACAATTGCCTAGCTCGGAGTCCCACGGTAATCCTCATTGCCACTTCTTCTCTCGAACAACCCTCTATTTCCAGTATGATCACAGATAACTAACGCTCCTACATTATTAATTACATTGCTTTCGATTTGCAGTTATTCTCCTGTTAAATTCATGACTCTGTTCTTTCATTCTTCGTATTCCTTGACTATTCTTGAGCACATTAGTGTTAGCAATCTAATTTTTTTTTTTTTTAAATAATTATTTGGGAGTTATTTCCTATTGATGACTATTTGGAAGTCAGCTTCCTTTTTAATTTAAGTGAGATAAAACAGTCATAAAGTATTTGGAATTTTTAACTATCTAGTGCTTGTTTTTTTCTCTTTTTTTTTTTTTTTATGTGTAAGGACCCTATTATAGAAGGGTGAAATTCCTCATGTCCGGCAATGACTGAAAATAGCTCCAGAAAAACCATATAGGTGACAATATACAGAGCCTTTTGCTGTTTCTTTTCAGTTAACCTTGAAGTTAATTTGCCTCTATAAGTTGCTCTCAAAAATAGGATTAGCCACTGTTTTGGGATTTTGGCATTTCTGCAGTTTTTCCAGCCAAACAACACTCACACTGCAGGCTCCAACATTCACACATTACATACAGGGGCCTGCAGAGGTATTAAAGGTACGTACCACAAAGTAACTACCTGCAGGAATAGCTGCTTGGAACCTAGCATACCCACAGTCAAACATAGCTCACCATCATATTGCACCCTTTAATGACGACTGCAGTCTACATACTATCACCTAGGGAGGCAAAATAGTTTTTTTTTTAGATTACAGTGGATTCCTGTTTTTAGACTACGCCCTCTACCATCTACCTCTATGGGGCTTGAATAATCTCACATACTCCACTTGTTAATAAAATTAGCAACCAAATATTGCGGTTTCTCTACCGGGTAAAATCATTTATTTTAAGTAATTAGATGAAGTAATATTAATATATATAGGGAAGGAAATAACTCAGTGATAAGCGTTTCAGAAGGAGAAGGCTCCGGGTGCCTCAATGACCATAGATGTTGACGCGCCTTAAACGTATTCTTGAAAATAATCTTAATGTATGCATTTTGAGAGAAAAAAATAAATTAAATGAATCCAATAGCAGTGGCAAAAATCAGGATAGAAATATATGTCAAAACACAGCTGGAAACATAATTACAATAAGCAATATTTTCTATAATAATAATTAATTATATTATTATTTAATTAACAATAAATTAAATATATTATTTATGATAATACTAAAAAAACAAAAAAAATATTTTATTTTTTTTCTATTACTACAGTAATATTTAAGCGTATAAACTTGTAATACAAAACCAATTCGATCTTAAGGACATTCGATAAAATTTATTTATCAAAACTGTAATAAATGTCATTATGGCTTTAAATAACCAAGCGATATAATTTGATATATGCTCATTATTGTACGTACGTATGTTGGAGTCCTATATAATTGGATATAACTTATTCGGTATA
>JAAEAF010014073.1:0-25797 GCA_011037195.1 Triatoma infestans
ACGGAATATCAAGTTTCAACTTTCTACGGTTTTTCGTTTTTGAGCTATGCTGTTCACACACAGACCATTATTTGCTAAAAACCACTTTTTTGGACTCAGGGGACCTCAAAACGGATATTTCCGGTGAAAACTCAATATTGAAAATTTGACATGATAACAATACTTCCTCTTACTAGGAGTAAGAGAAAGTAAATATACAGAACATTCGCAAACAAAAAATTTTTTAGCCCTCAGGAGAATTCCAAATGTATTTCCGTTGAAAAAACTTTTCAAATTGTGACGCAATCCGAAAATTTTCTCTTACAACAATGAGAAGGGTAAAATGAAAATGAAGAGAGAAAATAAAAATGTTGTAATGGTTTAAAAAGAATTTAATGAATCATTAAAGTGCAAACTGTCAAAAATCCTTTCATTATAATAGTTAAAAAGGTTTTTCTAATAATTTTAAGAATCAAGTTTCTGACTAGAAAACCTTGAAATAATTTGTCAAAAGTGTCCTACAATTTTCTCCACCAATTTTTCTTAATTTCATGAATAATATCTTCAAAAATCTATTTCCGATACTACAATAAAAAGTGTTTTGGAACACTAATAAGTCCAATATAAAAATAAAACGAAATATACTTATGTTGTCCTTGAAAGTTCAACTGTAGATGTTTGTCTCTTAGTTTAATTCCCAATTGGTTTGGGAACGTAACGATCTAATCATGTGAATTGTACGTGTATAGATTTATATGGGAGATATTGGTATTTTGGTAGTGATTAAATGGATATTGGCGAAGATTGGTTTAGATGGGATAACTTAGAGGTTACATTATCTTGGTTAGTATTATGTGATTTATTTATTTATTTATTTATTTATTTATTTTTTTGTTTCTTATTATAACTTTCTCTTACTGATGTAAAATCTTAGATTAGAATAAGAAAATATTAGATTGCTTCTGCCCTGCAGTTTTTTTTTTCCAATATTTTCCGTATTATTTTTCAACGTCCCTACACGCAGTTTTGTACGAGATGCTGCAAAAATGCTCAGGACCAATGGGCGTTCGTGAGGCGCCCTCCTTTGCCAATCTGTCGGCCTCTTCGATTCCTTGAATGCTCTTGTGTCCCGGCACTCAGCCCAGCCGAAAGCTAATTGTGGTTTGCCAGATATTCCAATTCTTCACGGCATTCTTTAACAATCTTCGATCTGATGCAGTTCGCCTCTAAAGCCTTTAATGTGGTGGCCTGGCTATCAGAGAAGGACGCAATTCTTCTGCTCGTTTTGCCCATATTCCTAAGATATTGGGAATACCTTAGCTTAGATTGTAGTTTGTTGTAGTGGATTATCGCAATGCAATCTGAAAGATCTATTGTGCTCCCCGGAGCCCCTTCTCAGTGCACTGTCGGCCTCCAAGCAGTGTTCTCTAACTACAGATAACACTTCCCATAATCGGACAGTGAATTGTCAGAGGTTCCTAGGAAGAGAAAATTTAAGGGTAGCACTCCGGGAGACCTCCACGTTGCAAGTCCAGCGCGCTACCACTGAGCTAATCCCCTTCCTTCTCCCTTGACTTACGCCAATTACTAGGGATGGATCCCTAGTTTGTGCACTGTGTTTGTCCTTGTTTGTAAAGTGTAGAGTGTAAAATAGTTTAAGTGTATTGTATACTATTCTGACGAAGTACATGGAGTACTGAGCTGTGGTAACCCGTGGGGTCGCTATTCCCCAAGTAACTGCATGCAACAGATACCTCTTGCGGGCGGGGCATAGCTTAAGAAAGCGAAGATTTCAGCCTGAAAGACTATTTGGGGTACTACTGCCAAGAGATATGCCGACGCCAAAACCGGCACAGATCCCAATGCCGTCAAGTTCAGAGTTACTATTGTGCCTTTTTACTTTCTCTTACTCCTAGTAAGAGGAAGTAATGTAATCGTGGTCAAATTTTCGATAGCGAGTTTTCACCGAAAATATCCGTTTTGATGTCCCTGAGTCCAAAAAAGTGGTTTTTAGCAAATGGTCTGTGTTGTGTGTGTGTGTATTGTGTGTGTGTGTGTGTGTGTGTGTGTATATATGTGTGTCTGTGAACAGCATAGCTCAAAAACGAAAAGCCGCAGAAAGTTGAAACTTGATATTCCGTTTAGGTATCACCATGGGATCTGACACTACGTTATCTGTCAAAATTCCTCAACTGGAAGTATCACTTCTATACAAGTTGGATTTTTTACTTTTTTGCGATTTTTTCAAAAATGGCTCGACGATTTTCTTTAAACTTCAACCCTCAAGCCCACATACAAAGAACTACAACTTTTTATTGAAACATTTCTCCGGGAAAATGTAATGAAGGGCACTTTTGGGGGAGGGGCGGGGTTAGGTTTCCATCTAAAGTGCTATTTCAGTTTATTAGAAAATTCTGTCATCTAAATAATGTTAATTAGAATCGGATATGTTGTTGAAATTTTGAGTTTGAAAAAATCGGATAACCGGAAGTGCGTTTACTTTACCACTTTACTAAATGATTTATTTACTTTTTCGCAATTTCTCAAAAATGGCTCCAACGATTTTTTTGAAACTTCTTATATAAACTAAACATGCAAAGATCTACAACTTTTATCTAAAACATTTCCCTGGGAAAATTCATTTAAGGGCACTTTTAGGGCGGAGAGGTGGGGTTAGGGTTCATCTAAAGTGCTATTTCAGTTTATTAGACAATTCTGCCATCTAAATAATGTTAATTAGAATTAAGTATGTTGTTGAAATTCCGAATTTGAAAAAAATCGGATAACCGGAAGTGCGTTTACTTTACCTACTTTACTAAATGATTTATTTACTTTTTCGCAATTTTCTCAAAAATGGCACCAATGATTTTTCTGAAACTTCATATGTAAACTAAACATGCAAAGATCTACAACTTTTATCTAAAACATTTCCCTGGGAAAATTCATTTAAGGGCACTTTTAGGGGAGAGGTGGGGTTAGGTTTTCATTAAAGTGCTATTCTAGTTGATTATACAATGCTATCATCCAAACATAATTAGTTAGAAATAAATAGATGACGGAAATTCCGAGTTTCAAGAAAATTAGTAAACCGGAAGTCCGCTTTTTACTGAACAGTTTTTCAGTTTTCGACGAATTTCATGCAAATTTGGTACACAAACTATAAAATTTGTCAATTATCATTTTGAGAACTGGAGTAAGAGAAAGTTGTGTGAGTGTTTCACACCAGATTTTTTTTAAATAATATACATAAAAATTTGGAAATTATAATATATAATTAGGACTGTATATATATTAGAGTTTGCTTGCTAGCTGCATATTTTTTTTTAAGCCACTATTATTTAATATAATTCAATTCCGTGTTTATGATTTATTAAATAGAATTATATAATTTTTTCGGTATGTTCTTATTTCTTATTAATTTAGTAAATTGTGTAATATTTTACATTTTTTTTATTTTCAACTAATATAATTTTTAATTTATGAAAGCACATTCAAGTTAAATTAGTAATTATAGAATAAATATGGTTAAAAGTGGCGATAAAAATAAAATAAAGGAAATAGAGATAATATCAAAACTGTTTATAAGAAGTATATATCTTTGTAAACATTACCCATTATATAGCTACTATCCAATCTCATTTAGTTTGGTTCACATTTAGTAAGATCAATAACATTTTAATTCTATATTCATATATTCCCTTACTTTACTGCTACTAAAATTCTCTATTTTAATATAAAGTGAATAATATTCACTTGTATTATTTACTGTTTATTCAATATTATTTTTTTACTTTCTCTTACTCCTAAGTAAGAGGAAGTATTGTAATCGTGTCAAATTTTCGATATCGAGTTTTCACCGGAAATATCCGTTTTGAGGTCCCCTGAGTCCAAAAAAGTGGTTTTAGCGAATGGTCTGTGTGTGTGTGTGTGTGTGTGTGTGTGTCTGTGTGTGTGTATGTATGTGAACAGCATAGCTCAAAAACGAAAAATCGTAGAAAGTTCAAACTTGATATTACGTTTAGGTATCACCATGGGATCTGACGGTGCGTTATGTGTCAATATTCCTCAACCGGAAGTACCACTTTACTAGTTGTTTTTTTTACGTTTTTGCAATTTTCTCAAAAATGGCTCCGAAGATTTTCTTTAAACTTGGTATATCAACTACACATACAAAGAGCTACAACTTTTATTTGAAACATTTCTCCAGGAAAATTCATTTAAGGGCACTTCTGGGGGAGGGGTGGGGTTAGGTTTTCATCTTAACTGCTGTTTCAGTATATTAACAATTCTGTCATCTAAATAATGTTAATTAGAATTAAATATGTTGTTGAAATTCCGAGTTTGAAAAAAAATAGATAACCGGAAGTGTGTTTTTACTGAAATATAATTTTCAGTTTTCTGGTATTTTCTCGAAAATGGCTCCAACGATTTTCTTTAAACCAGCGTTGTTAACTATACATATAAAGAGCTACAACTTTTATTTGAAACTTTTCCCCTGATAAATTCATTTAAGGGGACTTTTGGGGGAGGGGGGTTATGTTTTTCTTTAAAATGCTATCACAGTTGATTATACAATTCTGTCATCCAAATTGAAATAACTAGAAATTAATATATGACCCAAATTCCGAGTTTCAAGGAAATTAGTAAACCGGACAGTTTTACTGGACAGTGTTTTCACTTTTCGACGAATTTCATTAAATTTGGTACACTAACTATAAAATTTGTCAATTATAATTTTGAGTACTGGAGTAAGAGAAAGTTGTGTGAGTGTTTCACACCAGATTTTTTTTTTATTTATTTTTCATTTAAATGATTTATTTGATAATTGGTTTAATAAGTTTAAAGAGAAATAGCAAACGGTATACTACTATTCGTCATTATGCTAATGACAATTAATGTAATGACCTCATTATAAACGCCAATATAATTTTGTGTACACAAACAAATAGGAGACAATTTAATAAAGATATTGTGCTGTTTATGTATATATATGTACAGGTCACACTACACAACGACAAAATGGTATACGTACACATTCCACATATGAAACCACATCTCTAGCAAATGTCTAATGAAATCAATATTTATGTCTGTCTGGGCCAACTTCATTTCATTAACTTTACACTACATATTATTATGGCATCAAAAAATAATTTTTTTTTTATTAATTACTGTCCACCAGTATATATGTACACTCACCAGCAAAAAATTCCTGGCCACTTGAAAAATTTACTATTTCTATGTATAGTTTTCAATTTTTTAATAATTTTTATCGTTCATAACATTTATTAGTTAACTTATTTTCAAAACTATTTTTAAAATATAAAAATAGTATTACCTTCTTTGGCCTTTATCACAGCTTCTAAGCGTCTTGGCATGCTCTGAATCAAGCGGGAAATTTCGTTTTGTGAGATTAGAGCCCATTCGTCTTGAAAAGAAATGCCCTTTCTAGCTTCTGAAGCTTCCCCGGAAGGCCTGTCCGATCTCTTATCTGGTCTTCCAATCATATCACACAGTTGCTCTGTGGGATTTAAGTCAGGGGAACGGGCAAGCCAGTTTATGAAGTCAATATTATGGAAGACCTTATTAAGAAAAGCGTGCACTATGTAGGCTGTATGTGAACCGAACTTTATCGTACATTTGCACAAAACTCCTCACCTTTCTCCGGCATGATGAGGATCACATGCTCTTGCAATATATCCACCAAATACCGAGCAGCAGTCATGGAACATCCACGAACCATCCATCACTAACTGCGTACGCCTTTGTAAACTGATACTTGCCCAGATCATCAGGAGCCCCGATGGAAAGGCCTAGTGAGAACAAAATTGCATTGCGCACATCTTTCACTTCTTCTTCTTCTTCTCCACACTCGTTCACGGACGTCTGGAGCCCTTAAGGCAAATCTGGACTCGTCAGTAAATAATACACTTGCCCACTGTTCGATTGACCATTGATGTTTTGCCGAGCAAACTCAAGGCGAGAAATTCGGTGCTCCCTGGTTTGTTCTGGCCCTCTTGTGGGGTGAAAAGCTCCTTCGAACTGCTCTCTTAAAAATTTAAACACCTCGTACTTCTTGGAGGCGATGAACTACTACAACCAGTGTCAGATGACGATTTCGTAAAACTGCCACTGTCAAGAGACATCGTCCCGCAGTTCAGTGGCCCTTGGCCTCCCTGAGCCTATCCTTCTGGAGTATGAGCCTGTTTTGCTGTAACGCTGCACTGCATCTCGCAGAGTTTGGTAGGGAACACCAATAGCAATGGCTGCATATCAAATAGAGCGGCCGTCATTAATAAGTGCTATAGCACGTGCGACATCCTTGGCCTAAGGGGCATTTTGAAATTCCAGATTTTTAATTTTCTTAGTCAAGGGACAAGCGAAAGCGTATTTAAACCAAATAAAAAGCAATTCGAACTGAATAAAGAAATAAACAAATTGATAATAAATGAACACAAACTAGTAAACATTTTTGATTTATTTAATTTTTTTTTAATACCATAAGTAGTATACTGTACAAAGTCTAATTTATTCTAAAAATGTTCAATTATTAATCCGCCAAAACAAAATTAACTGGTTAAAACAGACTGAACAACATTATATTATTTATTAAAATTGTAACTTTTTAAGTGGCCGGAATTTTTTGCCCACATGCAACCCACTTTTTTTTGGAACTGTGTTAGATCTCAAAAAAAAAAATTCTGAATCATGCCCTACTTAATTTGTTCAATTATTCCAAATCTGTGATGTTTTAAATCCTTTCTGTCGAATTGCCAAAAAAAAAAAAAAAAAAGAAAAGAAAAAAAAAAGCATTTTGTTCAGGAAATCTCAAAACTTATAACTTTTCAAAATTATCACATGTCACCATCGTAAATCATTCTGTCACAAGTGAAAAGGAAAACATCAGAGACATTTTCCGTGGTAGCCTGCTTCATTTTGTGGTCATCGACCGGTTTCGGGCGTTCGCCCATCTTCAGGATGCGTTCTTCAGACAGTGTGCCAACACAGACTCGTACAGAGACTTAGTTTCACACTAACTGAGGTGTATTCTTAAATACTAAAACTCTTAAACTAGGTAAAGGGATGTGGCCAGATGGGTGGGAAAACACGTGTTTGGGTTGTTAAAGGGCAAATTCTTTTCTTACAGTGGACGCGGGGGTCTAATCTTTAAACTCTGTTGTTGGAGGAAGACTTATTTCACAATTAACTAACCAAAATATTAAGAATATACAAAAATAAAAAATAAGATACACAAAATAAATCTAAATAAAATTAAACAACGATTAAACTAACATTTTAAAATTCATTCATTCGTTTAAAACTGAACGAGTTTTTATATAATTAAGTTAAGTTTTCCAGTTCCAAAGAATTAAGAAATTCCAGTCATTCTTTCACTTTTTCACGCAACCCTCACATCCTCGCAAGCATGTATACCTAATTATGTTTTCTTATGCAATTAAGTTTTTTATTATGCATCCCACACACCTTGTCACATCATCACTCACATACATCATCCAAATACGCACTTTTTTTTCTTCTTTTTTTAAAATATATATATATCTAAACTAGTAAAGTTATATGTACATAGTAGATTAAAACTAAACCTAACCTTGAAATCTATTTAAGAACTATTTGTTGCGTGTGTAATTGTGTTTCTGTTGCTATTGTGGGAAGAGTGTTCTGAATAATGGTTCACTAGCAAATTTTGTCTGTTCATTTATTAAGTTTTGTGTTTTTCGTTTATATATTTCGAGTTGTTCTACTATGTCAAGTCGTCGTCCTTTGTGGCCAGAGTGTTATTAGTTTCATCGTGGTCGTTATGTCATCGGGTTTGAGAATACACCTCAGTTAGTGTGAAACTAAGTCTCTGTACGAGTCTGTGTTGGCACACTGTCTGAAGAACGCATCCTGAAGATGGGCGAACGCCCGAAACCGGTCGATGACCACAAAATGAAGCAGGCTACCACGGAAAATGTCTCTGATGCTTTCCAGCTCTGCGGAACCAACCACCACAACAAATGAAAAGGAAAATGTTAAATTTTGCACCAAATGTTGCGGAGCAATGGAAACGTGGAAACGTCAACAATGTGATAAGGTTTAAATCGTCTAGTTTTTAGTTTAGTATATTATCATTATATTTAGTCTTCTCACCCAATAGTTTTCGTTAATAAATTAACCTTCTAAACTTGAGAAAATTTATTTCCTCAGGGATGCGTGTGTGTTGACATAATTTACCTGCAGATATATATATGTATATAATGTGCTGGTTCCTGGTGGGCACAGCACACCAATTTGGTTTAGGGGGCTTTCAATTTTCTGCATGGTTTGTATAATTTCTACTTTACATAAAAATTGCTTTTATATTCAAATTAGTTCGTTATATCTTTTAACAACTATTACTTTTCGCTATACTTTTTTTATTTTCTCTTAGTCCAGTAAGAAATTGAGTAAACAGTTTTCGAAATTGATTTTCACCGAAAATACATGTTTTGAGCTCCTCCTGAGTAAATATGAAAAATTTGTTTTTAACTGTGCTCAAACTTAATTTACCTTTTAGTTACCATTACCGTATTTGAGATTTTCGTCAAGTTCCATAAACCCTAAGTGCGGCATTACTCAATGCTTTTCGCTTTTATTTAATTTATTTACATATTTTCTTAACCTACGCCTGTATTAATGACCTTTCAGTAATATGACGTCTAGCTGTCCAAGATGAATTTGCCTTCTAGGTCCTCGTCCTGATCCCTCCTGACACCCTGCAGCGCCGGACTGACAAATCAGAGACTTCGCGATGCCAGTTTTGTGCATAGATTTTTTGGAGATAATCCTGGCATGTTATTTTGAAGTTGGCTACAGCGACCAGGCTTTAGGTTAGATCATGCGTTTAGGTCTCCTTTTCCAGGCATTCCCCAACGCTTCCCCTCTGCTTTTTTATTATATTTTGCTTTAAGGTAGTCGCTATTAATTTCTTTGCAGTTTGAAAGGGAATTGGTTGTTTTGATTGGAGCACTTTAGACCTGTCTACAGTGCCCGGCGATCCATTACAAGTTGATCAGCTTCCTCTTATTAATGAGAAAGCTAATAATAGTTTCCTTACAATGTGGCAACGCTGATGTGTTCACAAAACCAAGATTGATCTTCGGTATCAATGAAGATAACTACTTTGGCCTCAGGTCTAAACAAGTGCCAACTTGATGGCTGCAATTTCCCCATAGAAATTGCTATTCCAAAATTCCCGTTGGCGCGGAAAACTCAAAATGCCTGCAGTACATGCCACCGTTTCCAACTAAAAAAAACGTGCTACGCAAAATTTTGTTGTAGGGGGTCCCTCTTGGTCCTCAAAATAGACTCGCAACTATTAGTTAGGTTAGAATTAGTTTAATTAAGAATTATTTGTTAGTATTAGTTTAATTAAGAATTAGTTGTAAGAATTAGTTTAGTAGATATTAGTTAAGTTAGAATTAGAATAAGCTATTGTTAAGTTAGGTTTAGGTTAGTTGGTAGGGAATTAGTTTAGAATTTATAATTAGGCGTGTTGGAGTCTTGACTGCAGGGCAAGGTGGACGGCGCTAGCTGACTGCGCATGCGCCCCAGCTGAACCACGAAGAGGAGGACTGGACGGGGTGAGAAGAGGAAGGGATAGGAGAAAGCGGGCGTCTCATGTCAGGTGACCACTGAAGCTTGAGGTGGACAGTGTTTTTTTCTCTGACACTAACATCAGAGCTGCGAGGCAGCAAGCGGCTTGGCCGGATTAAGGAGAAAGAAACAGAAAGAGAGAAATCAAACATCGGAAGGGGACACCAGAACAAAAATAGCCCACAATAAAACAGGTGCCATGTAACTAACAAAAAAAAAAGAACTGTTTAAATACGTTACATCAAACTAACCCAGGCCTGGTGGTTGATTTGTCGTTGTTGTGTGAGAGAGAGAAAGAGAATAAATCTGTTGTATAATTACTTAGCATAACTATCATTGTATATAAAAGATTAGTAATTTTTTTTTGTGCCGAGTAGGGTAATTTTATTTGATTAAGTCAGTTTCATTTTATTTGATTTTTGTTTTTTTTTGTTTAATACGTACAGTTGAATTTATTTTAGTATATTTCATTTTTTTTTATAATCGTCAGACTTGTAAATAATGTATGTTGTATAAGGGGAAAATTAAAATTGTATGGGAAGCTTGTAAAAGTAGTCGTGTTCTTATTTCCCCATTAAACTTGTATTTAGGTGAACTATTTGATGACCAAGAGGGAAGCGTCTTACAAGTTGACGGTGTAGCTGACTGGCTAAAGTGAGTACTACACGGGCCAGCAGATTGTAAGTTCGAGTCCCGGCCCAGCTTAACTTTTTTTCTTAAAGAAAAAATTTATTTTTTTGTGGCAAATTAATTTTTTTTTGTTATTCTTAAGTGGTTTTGGTTGTTTCTTTTTATTTTTATTTTATTCTCCTTTTTTTTGCAACCCCTAATATATTTCTTTTCTTTTTTTTTCCTAGTGTATTCCCCGTTTCTTTTTTCTTTTCCTCTTCTGGGTTTTTTCTGACTTTACCTTATCATTTCCTGAACCCCCCCATCCTCCACTGAGCTGCCGCACAACTTGCTGCGCTTATAGAGGAATAGGCGTAACATTTGGCGCCCAGCGTTAGGGCTTGAGAAGGTATAAAAACTATCGCCCATAATCACTCAAATATTACTAAAACGTGGTTGGTCACTTAAAAAAAAAAAAAAAAAAATTATTGTTTGTTTGTTGGTTCTATTATCTGTATGTATATGAAACAAAAATAAATAAATAAATAAATAAGGAAAATTAACGTAATAAATACGGAAATAAATTGCCGGAAGGAAAGAGGAAAAAATTTAAAAAAATAAAAACCTAAATACTTGGGAATATATTGAATAAATAAAAGAATAAATATATTTCTTACTACTTAGGGGGAGTACATCACATGCATAGAGCTTCTTTGAACCCTACACTCTACGGTATTAGTTTGTGGCTAAAAATGGATATATATCGTCTGCTAAAGGAAGAGGTTCAGTATGAACTCCGTATCCGGGGTCTTGACTTTGAGGGTAACTGCGCAGAACTTCGAAAGAGGTTGCAGGGGGCGTTAGCAAAAAATACCGCGGTTAAGCCCGAAATCGTAAGCTCCTTAAAGGTGAATGAGGAACTCGAAATCTGCCGCCATAAATTTGAATTCCTGAGGCAGGCTGTATCTGATTTGGATGAAGACTCAGAGGTCACAGACTTCAAGAAGTTGGATGCGCGGTTGTGGCATTTATATGCTAGAGTTAACAGACTTTCGGAGGCCCACGGAGAGGTTAGAGAAGTAAAACAATTGGTTACCAACGTTAAAGATTTATGGGATGAGCTGCAGGACGCTGCTCCCGGGACATCCACTGGTAAGGGCATTGGCATTAGGAGGACTGAAGCATCTCAAGCAGAAACTGCAGATCCTATGGTCAAGCAGAAACTTGCAACTCCTCCCCCACGGTCTCCGGTACAAATTACGGAGAGTAGACCTCTCGGTGAGCTGCTGGAGGATATGTCTCTTAAATGGCCTCCCATGCCGGAGAGAAGCTCTCAGACCAACCCAGCCCATTATCAGCCCCCAAGGGATCCCAAATTATATAAGTGGGGTCTCACCTTTTCTGGGGAAGGCTCAGAGCATTCTTTGGGCAATTTTCTGGATGACGTTGAGGAAAGAATGTATGCCAGAGGTTTGGGGAAAGAGGACCTCTTTCGGGGGGCCTCCGATTTGCTGTCTGGTACCGCGAAAATATGGTACAGGGCCAATAGGAATGTGTTCCGGTCTTGGGATGATTTGGTGAGGCAACTCAAAAAAGCATTCCAAGATCCGGACTATGATGACCGTCTCCTTCAGGAGATTAGGCGAAGGACCCAGGGTCCGGACGAGCCTCCACATATTTTTATTGCAAAAATGAAGGGACTCTTCAGTCGTTTGAGCGAACCGCTTCCGGAGGCACAGAAACTTAGGATGGTCGAACGCAATGTGAAGAGGGAGCACCTACCTTTCTTGGCCCAGGCCACCTACTCTACCCTAGAGGAATTGGAGGCATTTCTGAGCCGCCTCGAATCCTGGACTCAGAGAGCAGAGCGGTATAGAGAGCCTCCTGTCAGGGGATTATTGGAGCCAGAGCTGAGCCACCGTAGGGGTAAGACAAGCGTCTCTTTGTCAACCGCGGAAGTAAGTTCTACGGGGACCAAGGAAGAAACGCCACCTAAACAAGAAAGACCGAAAGGCATGATCTGCTGGAACTGCAGCAGAAGAGGCCATGGGTTCCGCTCGTGTCAGGCGGCTAAATCGGTCTTCTGCGAGGGATGTGGGAAGAGAAGAGTGAGGAAAGCGGATTGCACTCGTTGCACCCCATCCACAAAGGGAAACGAAGGCGGGGGTCGGGCCTAGGAGAACGAAGGCGCCGAACATCCCCTAAGTTCTCATCGCTAGAGGATTGGCAAAACTGGCTGCGTTCGGTAGGTTATTTTATGGAGGGGAAGCAAGAATACTTGCAAGAGTCCCGGGACACTAAGGTTGACCGACGTCCCCATATCACGGTAAGAATATTTGGTAGCCCAATGAAGGGTCTTTTAGATTCGGGTGCCTCCCGATCATTTATCAGCAAGGGGTGCTTGGAAAGAATATCTCTGCCTAAATGGAAGGCCCTCTGCCCAAGCAGCACGGCCGCAGCCACAGCAGACGGGTCCAGAATCTCTGTGGAAGGAATGGTCGAACTACCAGTAGAACTGGAAGGCAAGATCAGAATAATCCGATTCCTGGTTGTTGACCGGTTGACAAGTCCTTTGATCCTGGGGGTAGATTTTTGGGATAAAATGAGTTTGTTGCCTGATATAGCCCAGGGAAGGTGGAAGTTTTCAGAGGAAGATGACACCAGCTACCACTCCTTGGCAGCCTTGCTTTGCGAGGAAAACCTAACAGCCAAGGAGCAGGAGCAACTAGACCACTTAATTGAAAAATGGCGTGCGCGACAACCCACCACATTAGGTACTACAAGTAAGGTGGAGCACATTATTGACACTGGAGATAGTCGCCCCATAAAACAACGATACTATCCCATCTCACCGCATATCCAGGCCATAATGGACAGGGAGCTGGACGATATGCTTGCGCAAGGGATAGTGGAGCCGTCAAAGAGCGCCTGGTCGTCACCTGTGGTCTTGGTTAAGAAACCGGACGGGTCGATACGTTTCTGCGTAGACTACCGGAAACTTAACCAGGTAACAAAAAGGGACGCGTATCCACTCCCCTACGTAACTAATATACTTGATCGGCTTAGAGATGCCAGGTTCCTGTCCACGATTGATATAAAGAGTGCCTACTGGCAAGTTGCAGTCGCGGAGGATTCGAGGGAAAAGACTGCGTTCACGGTCCCAAACCGAGGACTTTTCCAGTTTCGGCGTATGCCATTCGGCCTCCACAATTCACCAGCGACCTGGCAGCGCCTGGTTGACGAAATTCTTGGAGCGGATTTAGAACCGCACGTCTTTGTCTATTTAGACGACGTCATTGTGGTCTCTTCAGACTTCCAGACCCACATCCAGGTGCTGAACTCGGTTCTGGAGCGATTGTCAGAGGCGAACTTAACGCTGAATTGGGAAAAGTCCAAGTTCTGTCGCCCTGAACTGCAATATCTGGGATATGTGGTTAATAGGCGAGGTCTCCAGGTCGATCCAGAGAAAATAGAGGCCATTATGAGGTTCCCTACCCCTACTACGGTCAAGCAAGTGAGGCAATTTATAGGGCTGGCCTCATGGTACCGTAGGTTTGTTCCTCACTTCTCGACTCTTATCGCTCCTCTTTCGGCTCTCACTAAGAAAAAACAGCCGTGGGTATGGGCGAAGGAACAGGAAGAAGCGATGACCAGTCTGAAGGAGAAGCTTATATCTGCTCCTGTTCTAAGCTGTCCAGATTATGCCAAGCCATTCTTTCTGCAGACGGATGCGTCGAAAACAGGGTTAGGAGCTATCCTGTACCAAACCCACGAAGAAGGGGAAAAACCGGTGGCCTATGCCAGCAGGGCCCTCAACTCGGCCGAACGGAAGTATTCTACCACCGAACAAGAATGTCTTGCGGTGCTGTGGGCGGTTCAAAAATTCCGGCCATATCTAGAAGGTACTCGCTTCACGGTTGTGACAGACCACCAAGCACTAAAATGGCTCCATAATTTAAAAGACCCGCAGGGACGCTTAGCTAGATGGGCTCTAAGCCTGCAGGAATATGACTTCGACATCATACATAGGCCAGGGAGCCAGAATGCAGCGGCTGACGCTCTATCGCGAGCTCATGAGGAAGACTTGGCGGCGATAGAATTGTCTTATGGCCAGCTTGAGCCCTGGTATATAAAAATGCTGGAAAGGGTGGAGAAGGAGCCGCATAAATTCCCGAATTGGAGAATTGAAGGGAAGAGGCTCTGGAAGCAGGTAAAAGGTCACAGGGGTCTACAAGCTTCAGAGGAGCAATGGAAAAGTGTAGTACCAAAAAGCCAAAGGGAGAATGTACTAAAAGAATTCCATGACAGCCCTTTGTCCGGCCACTTTGGTACGTACAAGACATTGCGAAGAGTCCAGGAGCATTACTATTGGCCTGGAATGGCTTCGGACGTGGCCAAATACGTGCGGCGCTGTCCGGTCTGCTTGGCTATAAAACCGTCACAGCAGCAGCCGGCCGGACTGATGAGTGGGCATCGCGAAGTTTCAAGACCATGGCAGGTCGTGTCCACTGACATAATGGGACCTCTGCCTATGACCAGCCAGCGGAATCGCTATATAGTGACGTTCGCGGACTATTTCACCAAATACGTGGTTATGAAGCCGCTAAAAACAGCAACTGCGGGAGCAGTTACCCGGGTTCTGGAAGAGGAAGTAATTTTGATGTTTGGGGCACCCCAAATCATAATATGTGATAATGGTCCCCAGTTTAAGAGTAAGGAATTTAAAAGGAAAGCTGAAGAGTACCAAGTGAAACTCTGGTACACCCCATACTATCACCCCCAAGCCAACCCCGCAGAGCGTCCCAATCGGGTAATTAAGACAATGTTATCCGCGTATGTAGGAGACAATCAAAGGACCTGGGATAAGCAGTTATCCAAGGTTGCCTTTGCAGTAAAGACTGCGGTACATGAGGTGACAGGTTATACACCAGCGTACCTGAACTTCGGGCGGGAGTTAGCAAGATCTGGAAGTCAGCACTCGGACTTGGTTGATAGCGAAGAAGTCCCAGAGATTGCTAACCGACAGGATTATGCCGCAAAAATGGGGGAACTGACGAGGTTATATGAGGACATAACCAGCCGATTAGCCCAGGCGTATGAGCGGGCTAAACAAACTTATAATCTACGCAGGCGCACCCAAAAGTTTTCTCCGGGGGATACGGTGTGGAAACGGAACTTCCAGCAGTCTGATGCGGCCAATTATTTTGCACACAAACTGGCACCTAGATACGTGAAGTGTAGAGTAAGAGAAAAATTAGGAAGGGATACTTACTTGCTAGAGGATTTTAAGGGGGTATCTCTGGGTACATGGCACACGAAGGACCTGAAACCAAATCCTTAACTCCTTCCAACTCCAGATCCTCACGACTCTGGCCTTTTTCTGAGGGAAAGGGGAGAATTGCTACGCAAAATTTTGTTGTAGGGGGTCCCTCTTGGTCCTCAAAATAGACTCGCAACTATTAGTTAAGTTAGAATTAGTTTAATTAAGAATTATTTGTTAGTATTAGTTTAATTAAGAATTAGTGGTAAGAATTAGTTTAGTAGATATTAGTTAAGTTAGAATTAGAATAAGCTATTGTTAAGTTAGGTTTAGGTTAGTTGGTAGGGAATTAGTTTAGAATTTATAATTAGGCGTGTTGGAGTCTTGACTGCAGGGCAAGGTGGACGGCGCTAGCTGACTGCGCATGCGCCCCAGCTGAACCACGAAGAGGAGGACTGGACGGGGTGAGAAGAGGAAGGGATAGGAGAAAGCGTGCGTCTCATGTCAGGTGACCACTGAAGCTTGAGGTGGACAGTGTTTTTTTTCTCTGACACTAACATCAGAGCTGCGAGGCAGCAAGCGGCTTGGCCGGATTAAGGAGAAAGAAACAGAAAGAGAGAAATCAAACATCGGAAGGGGACACCAGAACAAAAATAGCCCACAATAAAACAGGTGCCATGTAACTAACAAAAAAAAAAGAACTGTTTAAATACGTTACATCAAACTAACCCAGGCCTGGTGGTTGATTTGTCGTTGTTGTGTGAGAGAGAGAAAGAGAATAAATCTGTTGTATAATTACTTAGCATAACTATCATTGTATATAAAAGATTAGTAATTTTTTTTTGTGCCGAGTAGGGTAATTTTATTTGATTAAGTCAGTTTCATTTTATTTGATTTTTGTTTTTTTGTTTAATACGTACAGTTGAATTTATTTTAGTATATTTCATTTTTTTTTATAATCGTCAGACTTGTAAATAATGTATGTTGTATAAGGGGAAAATTAAAATTGTATGGGAAGCTTGTAAAAGTAGTCGTGTTCTTATTTCCCCATTAAACTTGTATTTAGGTGAACTATTTGATGACCAAGAGGGAAGCGCCTTACAAGTTGACGGTGTAGCTGACTGGCTAAAGTGAGTACTACACGGGCCAGCAGATTGTAAGTTCGAGTCCCGGCCCAGCTTAACTTTTTTTCTTAAAGAAAAAATTTATTTTTTTGTGGCAAATTAATTTTTTTTGTTATTCTTAAGTGGTTTTGGTTGTTTCTTTTTATTTTTATTTTATTCTCCTTTTTTTTGCAACCCCTAATATATTTCTTTTCTTTTTTTTTTCCTAGTGTATTCCCCGTTTCTTTTTTCTTTTCCTCTTCTGGGTTTTTTCTGACTTTACCTTATCATTTCCTGAACCCCCCCATCCTCCACTGAGCTGCCGCACAACTGGCTGCGCTTATAGAGGAATAGGCGTAACAAACGGTCCATATTATATAGGTATATTTTGCCACTCATCTTTAGGAAATCTTTCCTCGATTGTTTTCCTAACAGCTACTTTTAACTCTGTTTCACTAGTTATATTTTCCTTTAATTCTTGATGAGTTTTATGTTATACTTAGCTATATGTCTTAGGGCTAGCTGACCGGTGGCATTCCGGCATTCAGTGGGTCAACGGAAAATTTATGTTTGTAACCTTCCTAAATTTTTTTTCTGCTTTCTCAAACCATATTTTTTCTCTTAGATTTAACGCAGCTATCTCTGTTCTTTCAGTTAGTAGTTCAGCTGCTGCCTTATAGCTCCATTGATGGGGCTAGGAGTCGATCTAGCGGCTCCACCCTTAGGGCTTGATTTTGCAACTTGCCCAGTTTGCCTGTATCGCCCAGTTTGACACACTGGTCAGAAGTTTATCTCCTTATTATACACCATGACTCACATGGTATTTGTACTTAGTTGAAAGCATTTATCCCTTTTATTTGAAGTATTAATCTGGGAAAATTATTTTTTATAAAGATTCTGGGAGTACTGTAACATGAAGCTTAACAGCTAAAGTATCATTTCAGTACAATATATGGCTCCGTCACCTATATAATATTAAGGAACATTAGAAGTTTTACTAGGATTCCAAATTTGAACAAAATCGGTTAATTGGAATTGAAGTTTTAATTGGACTTTAGTTAAAGAAATCTGTGATTTTGAAATTTTCTCGAAAACGGCTCCAACAATTTTTCTTTTCGTTTTTTAACGAAATCTTGGCAATGCTAACTTGATAAATATAAACCTCTCGGTTTGATTTTGAATCTTTTTTCTTGAAAAAAGTAATTTTCGGTGAATTCTGTGGCCTTTAAAACCTAGGGTTGCATGGCAGGCGCTATTATACTATAATGAAGTTGTTGAGGAGAGAAATTAGGTTTGATTAAATGTACGAGATATGAAGACACTAATATAATGTAGCTAAGTTTACACTAACTGCACTGGACTTTATAATGAAAATGATAGAATGAATGGTGTGAGTAAAGATGCGATGCATAGTTTGTATGGTTGTATCTGATAGAGATATCCTCGAGATAGATTCCCACTGGCTTATATACACAGGTTCTCCCACTCTAGCCTGCCTAAGTAAGAGAGTAGTCTCTGTTAACCAGAGAGAGCCTCTCTTCTCTCTGCTGGATGCCAAAGCTTCTCCCATTCTAGCCTGCCTAAGTCAGAGAGTAGTCTCTGTTAACCAGAGAGGGCCTCTCTTCTCTCTGCTGTGGTTGCATTATCTTTGCGATACCATTACATCATCCCCAGATCTGGGTACCAACTTCACATCAACAATTATACTCCAGATCTGTGAGCTATTAAAAATCAAAAAAGTATGCACAACCCCCACTCTAGCCTGCCTAAGTCAGAGAGTAGTCTCTGTTAACCAGAGAGGGCCTCTCTTCTCTCTGCTGTGGTTGCATTATCTTTGCGGTACCATTACCATACGGTTTGCTATGTAGCCACACTCACAACTTCATTTTAAAAGTAACAAGTGTAATGTACGGTTCTCCACCCATAATTTTAAATGAAATAACGTTTTCCGTATCAGTTAATTTTTTTTTTTTTTAAATAATCTGTGTGATTTTTCATCTTTTGAGATTCAATTAAAACTTCATTAAGTATTAAGATTCAATAAGTCACTGCTAAAGCTACATTTAATGAATGATAGTTTGCTTCTTCTTTTTCTTCACATTAACTGTTCTAACGACTATAAATTTATAATCCGTATATCCAAATTCAGTTCAATAATTTTTTTTTTGTTTTAACATTTCATTCAGAAAAATATTGTTATGATACTTCAAATTAAGTCAAGAGATGTTAGACTTCTGTGTAAAGTACAATTCTAATAAAGAATACTATACCTGCGTGTATAATGGATATGATAAAGGAGAGAAAATGGTTTGGTTTGAATGAACAAACTAGATATGGCTGAACACTGTATAATGTAAAAAAGTAAAAAGTGATACTGACTGCCCTGGACTTTACACTAAAAAATGGTAGAGTATGGTAGAGTGGTAAAGGGTAAGGTAAGTGACACGTTGTGACTGGCAAGTGACTCTGTTGTATATCTATCTCCCGTCGTTGTATTTATGCAGTTTATCCCACTCTAGTCCGAGAGAGTGGTCCTGTCATTTTTGTCTCTCTTTCTCTGCTATGGATCCTCTCATTGGATCCTATTACACTGCGCATGTACAACAACTAAATATTCTGTGGTTGAAGTCTGTCTGTCAGGAAGTCTACTGGAGTCCCTCCGCCCGGAGAATTTCGTGTTGTTGGCTCAGCTTCTTCTTAAGGGTCCTCTTTGTTTATAATTACCTCTTAGGTTTCCTATTAGCATACGAAGCTTATTTTTCCTCAAATAGATTTCTCGCTTCAGCTTTTTTTCCAGTCATATTTACGGGTATGGATATATATTTGAGAGATACAGATATATGAAACAGAGAGAGAGAGAATATCTCAAAAACGAAAAAATAATTCAAAAGGAAGGAAGCTTAAACCTTGATATTTCGTTTAGGAGACTACCTGGCACAAAACTTTTAGTATTTTTACTTTCTCTTATTCCTAGTAAGAGGAAGTATTGTAATTGTGTCCAATTTTCGATATCGAGTTTTCACCGGAAATATCCGTTTTGAGAGGTCCCCTGAGTCCAAAAAAGTGGTTTTAGCAAATGGTCTGTGTTGTGTTGTGTGTGTGTGTGTGTGTGTGTGTGTGTGTCTGTGTGTATGTATATGTATGTGAACAGCATAGCTCAAAAACGAAAAACCGTAGAAAGTTGAAACTTGATATTACGTTTAGCCATAGGATCAAAATTCCTCAACTGGAATTACCACTTTACTAGTTTTTTTTTTTTTTTTACTTTAAGCGTTTTTCTCTCAAAATGGCTCCGGACAATTTTCTTTAAACTTGGTATATCAATAACACATACAAAGAGCTACAACTTTAGTTGAAACATTTCTCCGGGAAAATTTCCCCCCCCCCCATTTAGGGCACTTCTGTGGAGGGGGGGCTTCGTTTTTCTCTAAGTGCTATCATCTGATATACAATTCTATCATCCAAAGAAAATTAATTAGAAATAAATAGATGGCCAAAATTCCAAGTTTCAAGAAAATTAGTAAACCGGAAGTGCGCTTTTACTGAACAGTTTTTTTGAGTTTTCGACGAATTTCTTTATATTTGGTACACAAACTAAAACATGTGTCAATTATAATTTTAAGAACAGGAGTAAGAGAAAGTTGTGTGAGTGTTTCACACCAGATTTTTTCATATTTTTTTCGTGAATTTATCGAAAGCATCGCCAACGATTTGCTTTAAGCTACGCTTACTAATTTTTATAAATTTTTTTTTTTTTTTTGGATAAGCTGGTTTGCTTAGTGTTTTAGCATGATAATTTGATTCTTCGAAAAATTGGATGGCCAAAGATTTAGCAAAAATTACAAATTTGTCAGTTAGAATTTCAATATGAGAAAGTCATATAAGTGCTTCGCACATTTTGTTTCCCGCTTTAATGAACATATATATATATAGTTTAGGTTAACTTATGGGTGGTAACAACTATTATAAAGAGACGACAATCGTGAGATACCTTTTTCCTTCTTTAGGATGTTAAGTTGTATATTATATAGCGAGAAAGGGGTAGATGTTTAGCTTTCGTACAGGTCAGACGTGTTTGTCTAGCTCTGAATTTTTTTTCATCTTAATAAGTTTCTAGTGGATTTTTGTGGTTTTTTTTTTTGACTAAAATATTTCTTTTAGTTTCCTTTATGTCTCTGTGAATTTTAAAACTTTTCTGTCGAGCAGTTTTTTACTAGGAAGTGATTTATTTTCAATATTTTAATAAAAACTCAGTGTATATATGTTATGAATAGTTGTGGTGGGGAACCTAGTTTATCAGTAAGTAACGAATTACAGTGAGTGATCTTTCACCTCTTTATATGAAAACATTTCTACTACTACTTATGACTTCTCATCGCATATCAGCTGTTCTGATGACCTTGAACTAGATTTGTTTTTCATCTTTTTTATAATTATCATTGCATGCCGCCTAAGTGTGATAATAAGTTTTCCCCAAAGTCACTAATTTGCAAAGATCAGCAAATTAATCGTCCTAAAAGAGTCAGAAGCTCACCGGACTTAATTGAAAAAAACATGAAGAAAGTTATGGCAGGTTCCTCCGAGAGCTCAGAAAGGACCTTATCCGATGCAGGTATTTATTTGCCAACTTCTCAGTTTATGGAATCTATTACGAACATTTTGAATAATTTGCTAGATGTTAAACTGTCCTCTCTTGCCACTAAAGATGATTTTAAAACTCTTCATGAAGATTACATGACTCTCAAGGAAGAGAATCGTATCCTTAAAACCGAAATAGAGAATTTGAAAGGAGTTCATGAAAAAACAGAAAGGGTATTAGATGATTTGCAAGTGAAATCTCGACGTAACAATTTAATTTTTAGAGGTTTGAGATTTGAAAATCATGTTGATTTGGTGAAATTGGTATCTGATTTCTGTCATAGTGTTCTAAATGCGGAAGTGAATGTGGATCTCATGTCTGTTGTACCTTTAGGCAGAAGAGATATACCTAATAGACCGCTACTGGCTACTTTCATCCGTTTTCAAGATAAGTTATCTATTCTGAGGTCAGTTAAACGTTTAAAGGGCTCAGGTATAAGAGTGCATAATGATTTTCCAGATAATATAAGGAAGAAACATGGCAAGCTATTACTAATTAGAAGGGAAATTTTAAGAAGGAAACCGAATATAAAGGTATATGTGAGAGCTGGCAATCTTATTGTACAGTCCCATTTGTTTCAGTGGTCTCACACTGGTGGCTTGAGATATGGCGAGGAAGCAGGAACCATGAAACTCAACAAAATTATTGATGATGATTTGACTGTATTCATCACTGAGATATTAGACGGCACTTTGCCTGCTGATTATTTCTCTAACGCACCACCTACTTCTACAGTTCCTTCTTCGCGTCAATTGACACTCTCTCCAGTGTCCTGAGAAAAAGATGTCGGCCGGAGTCATTGGTTAGCGAGCAGTGCATGTTCCCGGATGAAGAATTTAAAGATACTCTCATATAATGTGGCTGGTTTGAAAAACAAAGTGAAAGATCCTTTTTTTGTTAATTTTTTATTTAATTTTGATGTTTTCGTTTTATTTGAAACATTTCTTACTGATGATAATTTTTCTTTTTGTAAAAAACTTTTTGCAGATTACGATATATGCTTTATTCCTGCAATCAGACTGTCGAGATTTGGCCGAGCTATAGGTGGTGAACTTTATGGGATAAAATCTTCCCTCCCTAGGGATTTAATACATTTCACACTAATTGGTAATACTAATTTAATTTCTGTAAAATATCTTACTTTTGAATTTTTAATTCTGCCAATCTACATAAATTGTAATTTTTGGGATGAACAGTTTTATAAACTGTGCGATTTTTTAAGCGAATATAATTTTTACAAATTTATGATAATCGGAGATTGCAATGTCAGAATTGCAGCCTCTCAGACTCTTTTCGAGGATGTGGAGACTGTTAATTGTCGATTGAATAGAAGCTCTAAAGATAAGATTTTAGATAGTAGAGGGATTAAGTTCCTAGAACTTTGTGACAATTATAATCTGATTATTTTGAATGGTCGGCTTTTAGGGGACTCAAGTGGCGAGTTTACTTACATAAGTAAGAATGGCTGTTCGGTAATTGATATTTGTGCTGCTGCTGTGGACTGTCTCCCTCTGATTGAGAATTTTCAAGTAATTCCTGTTCATTTTTCTGATCATCAGCCCATAATGGTGTCTTTTAAGTTGGATGTTTCATTTAACGAAGTTGTGTTGCCATTAATGCCTCAACTATTTTGGTTAGTAAATTCGGCTGTTGTTTATAAGTTAAATTTGGAAAACTTTTTAAAAAGTACTTCCAATATGCCACTTGATGTTCAGGAGGGGGTGAATACTTTAACTGACGCTATTAAGTCTTCTCTACCTGTTTCTAATTTATCTAATTCTTTCATTAGGGCTAGTAGAAAAAGACCTTGGTTTGATGGTGTTTGTCTTAGAGCGAGGAGGAAATCTTTTAGGCTGTTACAACTTTTTCGTGATAGTAACTCATTGGTAATCAAGGATGTATATCTTATTGCTAACAAGGAGTATAAAACCCTATGTTCTAATCGGAAAAAGGATTATTTTGCTTTGATGACAGAACGGTGTAAAACTGTTAAGGACTCTAAAGAACTATGGCATATATTTAATCAGTTCAGAAAGAAAAATTTTACTTGTGGTAATAATATTACCATGATTCAGTGGGTTTCTCATTTCAGTAATTTGTTGAACCCTCCAAGTGATCGCCTATTAATTCATTATGCTGAGCCGCTGACTATTGATTCTTTTCTAGATGCTCCCTTTTCACTGGACGAGTTGACATCCGTCGTTGCTAATTTAAAGAATAATAAGGCTCCAGGCTTAGACCGTATCACGCATGAGTTTTATAAAAATGCGCCTGAGATTCTCTTTGAAAAGCTTTTGTCTCTTTTTAATTACATTTATAACGTAGGAATCTCACCCTCCTCATTTGGTAAGTCCATAATATTTCCGTTGTTCAAGCGGGGTGAGATCAATGACGTCTCCAATTACCGCGGTATCTCCTGCATTGACGCAGTCGCTAAAATTTTCACAGGAATGCTTCTAGGTCGGTTAGAAGAATTCGTTTCAAAAAATAATCTGCTGAGTGAGTACCAAACAGGTTTTAGGAGAGGATACTCTACTTTGGATAATTTATCTATTCTAACGAATCTCATTAATTTAAAATTTTTAAAGAGGAAGCAAAAAGTATTTTGTTTCTTTGTTGATTTCTCGGCAGCCTTTGACAGGATTAATCGTAGAGCGTTGTTTTTAAAATTATTTAATTTAGGTTTATCCTCCAAATTTATATCTATTCTTCAGTCCCTATATTTAAACACTTTGGCGGCTGTTCGAGGTAAAGATGGAATCTCGGAATTTTTCCAAGTAGGAAGTGGACTTAGACAGGGGTGCCAATTAAGCCCGGCTCTTTTCTCACTTTTCCTGGACGATTTGCCTGCGGTACTTGAGGGAGGTGTTCACGTAGCGAATAAGGTGATTAAAGTATTAATGTATGCAGACGACGTTGTGCTTATGGCCGAAAATCCATTAAGCCTGCAGCGGAATATTAATGTTCTTCAAAATTACTGTGACCAATGGGGATTGTCGGTAAATCTCGATAAATCCAAAATTATCGTATTTAGAAAAGGAGGGAGATTGGCTTCGGTAGAGAGATGGCATTTTGGGGAGCATGAGATTGAGGTGGTCAATAGATATAAATATCTAGGTGTAATCTTGACTCCCCGCCTCAGTTTCCACACGCATATCAGAGAGAAGGTCTCTTCGGCTAAGTTGACTCTTAATACAGTGTGGTCAGGTTTTCTCTCGCAGAATAGAGTCCCTGTGACACATAAATTTCAAGTATTTTGTGCTGTTTCCAGATCCATAGCTTGTTATGCGGCCCAAATATGGGGATTTCAGTATTATGAGGAGTTGGAAAAGCTATTCAGGTTTTTCGTTAAAAAACTTTATGGTCTTCCCTCGGTTACCCCAAATTATGTGATCCTTTTGGAGACGGGCGTGGACTTGATATTTATTTTTACTTTAAAGTTGCATTTCCAGTACATTTCTAAAGTACTAGATTTTCCTGGGCACCGTCTTTCGAGAGCCTTAGTTATGGAGGTCATCTATAGGAAGGTGTTTTGGTTTGCAAGCTGGTCCAACCTTGCGCAAAAGTATGGTTGTAATTTTAGTTTCTCCGCTGATAATATGTCTGTGTGGAAATCTCAGATGACTTCTTTAATTGCAAAGATAGGTTTGGCATGTCGGGAGGAGTCTGAGAGGTGTGCAAGAGAATCTTCCCGCTTTATTTTTTATAAGCAATTAGACCTTCAGGCGAAATTGTTCACCTTTGTTGAAGAGTCTAACTCCGACTTTCTCACTTTAAATGAATTGCGCTGGCTCTTCAAAATGAGGGCTGAATTATTATTTCTGAATTATATTCCTTGGATGGAAAGAGAGTCCGAAATTTGTTCCTTGTGTAACCTGAGAGTCAGAGAGGACTGTGTGCACTTTCTGGCTGTGTGTCCTATACTTTCGGAGTTCCGGGTGTGTTACCTCGGGGTACCTTCTTTGACTGTGGTTCAGCTCGTCAGTATGCTTAACACTCGAAACTGCAAGGATCTTATCAGGTGTGCACGGGCTGCTTGGCGTTATCGGTACGGTCTGGTTCAGGAATTTAATTTCTGAGCAAGTTTCCTTTTTATTTTATTAAATTTAATACTTTTGTCTTAATATTTTCACAGTTTTCTGAATATTTCAAATTTTTTATTTTTTTATTTAATTTCATTAATTTTTTATTTATTTTTGTTTTATTTTATTTTGTATGCAGGTCTACTTATGTAAATGATATTTCATAATGCATTTTATATCCATTTACTTTACTTTGTCAATAGTGTTTAATTGAGTTTAGTTTATTTCCCTTATTACATTTCTGTAACTATTAAGGGATGAGTTTCATTTTCTTTTAAATAATTTATTATTACTATTTATATCAATTTTTTAATTCATATTTATTATTTATTTAATTTTATTTGACTTTTTCAAGGTTAGTGTTCTTTTTAGTTTTCTTTCTTTTAGTGTTTTTTTTTTGCCTTTTCTTTTCTTTTTTACATCTAACTCCGGCTGACGGAATATCCAAGCCGTATAATACTTTTATATATACTTGTAAAGTGTATTTCT
>JAAEAF010014074.1:0-127115 GCA_011037195.1 Triatoma infestans
ATTAATATTCTTCAAAATTACTGTGACCAATGGGGATTGTCGGTAAATCTCGATAAATCCAAAATTATCGTATTTAGAAAAGGAGGGAGATTGGCTTCGGTAGAGAGATGGCATTTTGGGGAGCATGAGATTGAGGTGGTCAATAGATATAAATATCTAGGTGTAATCTTGACTCCCCGCCTCAGTTTCCACACGCATATCAGAGAGAAGGTCTCTTCGGCTAAGTTGACTCTTAATACAGTGTGGTCAGGTTTTCTCTCGCAGAATAGAGTCCCTGTGACACATAAATTTCAAGTATTTTGTGCTGTTTCCAGATCCGTAGCTTGTTATGCAGCCCAAATATGGGGATTTCAGTATTATGAGGAGTTGGAAAAGCTATTCAGGTTTTTCGTTAAAAAACTTTATGGTCTTCCCTCGGTTACCCCAAATTATGTGATCCTTTTGGAGACGGGCGTGGACTTGATATTTATTTTTACTTTAAAGTTGCATTTCCAGTACATTTCTAAAGTACTAGATTTTCCTGGGCACCGTCTTTCGAGAGCCTTAGTTATGGAGGTCATCTATATAGGAAGGTGTTTTGGTTTGCAAGCTGGTCCAACCTTGCGCAAAAGTATGGTTGTAATTTTAGTTTCTCCGCTGATAATATGTCTGTGTGGAAATCTCAGATGACTTCTTTAATTGCAAAGATAGGTTTGGCATGTCGGGAGGAGTCTGAGAGGTGTGCAAGAGAATCTTCCCGCTTTATTTTTTATAAGCAATTAGACCTTCAGGCGAAATTGTTCACCTTTGTTGAAGAGTCTAACTCCGACTTTCTCACTTTAAATGAATTGCGCTGGCTCTTCAAAATGAGGGCTGAATTATTATTTCTGAATTATATTCCTTGGATGGAAAGAGAGTCCGAAATTTGTTCCTTGTGTAACCTGAGAGTCAGAGAGGACTGTGTGCACTTTCTGGCTGTGTGTCCTATACTTTCGGAGTTCCGGGTGTGTTACCTCGGGGTACCTTCTTTGACTGTGGTTCAGCTCGTCAGTATGCTTAACACTCGAAACTGCAAGGATCTTATCAGGTGTGCACGGGCTGCTTGGCGTTATCGGTACAGTCTGGTTCAGGAATTTAATTTCTGAGCAAGTTTCCTTTTTATTTTATTAAATTTAATACTTTTGTCTTAATATTTTCACAGTTTTCTGAATATTTCAAATTTTTTATTTTTTTATTTAATTTCATTAATTTTTTATTTATTTTTGTTTTATTTTATTTTGTATGCAGGTCTACTTATGTAAATGATATTTCATAATGCATTTTATATCCATTTACTTTACTTTGTCAATAGTGTTTAATTGAGTTTAGTTTATTTTCCTTATTACATTTCTGTAACTATTAATGGATGAGTTTCATTTTCTTTTAAATAATTTATTATTATTATTTATATCAATTTTTTTTTTTAATTCATATTTATTATTTATTTAATTTTATTTGACTTTTTAAGGTTAGTGTTCTTTTTAGTTTTCTTTCTTTTAGTGTTTTTTTTTTTTGCCTTTTCTTTTCTTTTTTACATCTAACTCCGGCTGACGGAAGGTCCAAGCCGTATAATACTTTTATATATACTTGTAAAGTGTATTTCTTTATTTAATTCATAATAAAGTATTATTATTATTATTATTATTATTATTATTATTATTATTATTATTATTATTATTATTATTATTATTATTATTGATTTTCAAATTACCGAAATGAATATTATAATCAAATATATTTTGCGGAAAAAAAATCAACGATAAGCTTCTTCAACATGCTTATTGTTAACAATGTTATAAATTTCTGCCTAGCTTTGATTACAATTAGTCTGATTACACAAAATGTACGATATTTCAAGCATTTTTACTTACCCCCTACTACTCCAAGAAAAGTATTGCGTTCGTGTGAAATTGTAAGTGGTATTATCATCGGAAATACATGCTTTAAACTCCCATATGCACGAAAAAAATATTCTGTTTATATATGTGTACAATTCAATAAAAGATGCGTATAGCACCAAGAACTGAACCTGCAGCTTAATAAGACTTTTGATATTGATCGACACGGCCGAGCCTATTTCCTTGTGAAAACCACTAATACAATCTTCTAATGGCCATAAACGCTTGTGTTGGATTAATTCTGCAGTAAATCTAGACAAAAATTTATATAAGCTTTCCATTTATGTCTGACTTAGAATTTCCAACTAATTATTCATAGTATTTATTATGCATCCAAGTGTTTGTGGCGGAGCAATCATCAGATTTACTGATATGCAACAGAATAGTTTATGTACTGCGAGGTTAGATGGTGTGTCCAGCTATTTTAAAGACAATGACCTTGTTCTGACTCCCTAGACAATTCTGGAGCTCAGGCAGCCTTGGATTGGCATGATTCCCAGGAACTGTATGCTCAAAGGACAGTTTTCCTTTTAAAAAAAATATGTCTGTATCGTGTTTCTTCCATATGATCAACTCTACAGCATTTTAAATTTATCTGAAAGACTGTGGCCTTTTCCAGATGAAAAACCCAGGTTTGCCTATCAGATTTCTATGCCTTGGTGGCCTCTAAAGTTTTAATCTAACGAGGCCATCCTCATTGTCCTTTCCTCTGATTCATACTATATATAACATTCTTTTATTTACATTTATTTTATCAGAAACAAAGATTAAAAAGTCGTAGTAGTAAAGTAATGTCATTTTTTTTCAGGCAGGCTTAAATGTCCAACTACCAAATTAGGTATCATGGACGGTGGTGGGAACACATACTTACTATTAACATTTTTTGAACAAATATAAAATTTAGTATATGCGGGACTCGAACTGGGGACCTCCCACTTACAAGTCCATGTTCATAACCACTACACCAACATCTGCCCCGAAATTAAGAGTATATTTAGTACACGCACTAATGGAGACGATAATCACAAATCTGATTATACAATCAAAACACCCACTGACGACATGGATTTACAGATAATTTTTGTTGTAAATTTCAAACATATCAAACGTAATCATAAATTTGTTGCAATCACTGAATTTAGTAGTAGGCTTACAATTTTCTCGTTTTTGATAAAATAATTTTAAATTAAATAAACCATAGCTCATATACATATATTGACCAGAGCTACATATTATATCAATCGATTTTCTTAAAATAACTGAGTTCGCTAATGATAAATTGAAAACTAAATGTGTGCGGTATTTAATGTTGCAATGTACTTTGATAACTTTCTATCTACTAAATCTGGTTCCCAGAAAACCAGTATAATATTGATGAGAAAATTATATCCTCTACAAGTGGATAATTGCATTTTCCCATTTACTTTGCCCAATAAAAAAATTGTATTTATTATACAGAATTTAGAAAATTTCAATTATATAATTTTTTTTTCTACTTTGAAATTGTATTTTTACATTGCCGAGATATTTAACCATAAAGATTCAATTTTAGTTGTTTTTCCCTATTTTCTGTTTCATAAACTAAAATTAAAAGCGGATTTTTTATTAATTTCGAATGAATTGGTGAGTTCAAATGCTGATAAAACCTTAAAAGCTATTTTAAAATCATAAGGCATTTAAAAATCAATCCCTGTCTCCCGATCCAGCCGTTACTGAACATCTGCCTGTTAATGTTTGGTACGGAATGGTTGGAGACAAAATTATTGGCCCATACTTTGCGCCAGGTTCCTTAAATTGGCAAGAACAGGCTAATTTTATTCGCCAACTGTTACAACACTTGCTGAAGGATGTGCCATTGAATATCAGAACAAGAATATGGTTCCAACAAGATTGTTGTCCCGCGCACTATGCCTTAGTGGCGAGGATAGAAGTGAATGAGATGTTCAATAACAGTGGATCGGGAGAATGGGACCGGCAAGCTGGTCTTCCAGATCGCTAGATTTAACCCCTATTGATTTTTTTCGGCGATTCCTCAAAGAAAAAATGTATACGAAAAAATCAACAACTCCAGAAGCACCTAGAGAAGGGTTAATCCAAACCTGTTTAGCAGTTTCGGCAGACATGATACGATTAGCAACTTCATATGTTGGACTGCTACTGCTTGTGCCGTTAACCCGAGGAGGTTATTTTGAATTAATAGGAACTATTTTTTTTATCGATTTTTATTGCAAATAAACTGGAAAATTGTTATTTTTTTATTTATGTTTTACCTGATTTTTAAGTCCCTTAGGTTTTTTAAAATAGTTTTCAAGTTTTATCAGCAATTAACTCACTAATTTAATTGAAATTAATAAGATAATCCGCTTTTAATTTTAGTTTACGAAACAGAATAAAAATAGTAAAAAACGACTAAAATTGAATATTTATGGTTAAATATCGCGGCAACGGTTTGAAATATTGAAGTGAAATTAACGTATTTGTCTATATTTTCCTATACAGTAGTAAAAACTGGGGGTCAAAAGGAAATCGCCACATTCATCCACCGATTTAAGGTGTAATGCGGCAATAATATCAAAAAACATTAACACCATCATAAACTAGAGCAAAAATTCTTCAACAAATGTTATGTTCACTTTTTTGATTTCTTGCTTCGTTTAAGAGTTATTTCAAAAGTGGCCCGTTTAAATGGGACATCCTGCATAATAAAAGTATTAAATTTCTAATCTAAATATTTAGATAAACATACAAGACATGGAGCAACATTTCAATGTCTAATTATATACGTACATATAACTACATAGAAGAGATGGAAATCTTTGCCAAACAAAAGGAGCAGGAATAATAGTTATAATTGGAGAGGATATAATTAAAGGATGGAACATTGTTAGCCTGGTCGGTTTTCGTGAGTGTTAATCGACGGTTGAAATTGATTTATAGTGATATTATTATTGGGAGGGTTTGGAAAGTGAAGGAAGTTCAGTAGTGTAAGCGGAGGTATACTTGTTAATTAGAACGACTAGGAGAATCATAAAGGGGCAAAACTATGTATAGAAGGGGTGCTATGTTCAGTTCTGCGTTTCTCTTTAGACAAGGTTTAGCTTTAACTTACTACGGATTAATTCGGTTATTTGATTAATTAGCCACCTACTGACTATCTGATCAAATTATATTATTCACATTGTAATATGAGTTTCGAGATTATTTTGCACTTTACTTCTATTGTATTCTCCTTGTCGTTCCTGTCCAATAAATAAAAAAATTAGTATGTTTTTAGTATTTGATGAATTTTTACAAAACATATACTTTAAAACCTATAACGCGATTCTAGAAAAACTCTTGTTGAAGCGGATCTTACCCATCATAGAATCTGCTAACATAATTCCTCTGTGCACCAATTTGGATTCAGACGACACCATTCCACAATCCAACAATGCCACCGCGTTGTGGATACCATCGCTTCCTCCCTTGAGCGGAAGAAGACCTGTTCGGCTGCTTTCCTCGATGTAAGGCAAGCCTTTGATTGAGTATTGCATGCCGGGCTACTCTGGAAGCTCAAGGGCGTCCTTCCTTTCACTTATTATTTAATCATCAAATCTTACCTGTCCGACCGCCACTTTCAAGTGTCGGTAGGTCCTTCCCTATCTCTCTTCCAACCTGTCAAAGCTAGTGTTCCGCAAGGCCATCCTAGGACCTTTCTTATATACTGCTGACATCCCAACCCACCCTGAAACAGTTATTTCTTCCTTTACAAACGATACAGCCATCCTTTCTACCCATACTGACCCAGTAATATCTCATAGACAGCTACAGAACCATCTATCATCTCTTGAAACATGGTTCAAAACTTGGAGAATCAAACAAAACAAAAACAAATGCCAACATGTCACATTTACCCTTCGACACTTTACCTTTCCACCTATGTACTATAACAGTATCCTATTACCTCCTGCTGACGTTGTCCGCTATCTTGGGTTACATTGACAAACGACTTACATGGAACCCACATTCACGACTCAAAAGAAAAGAAATGAACATACGACATTCCCCAGGATTCAGCCTGACCCAATTGCACATCGTATCATGAACAAAAAAAAAAATCTGGTGTGAAACACTCATATACTTTTTCTCATTGCAGTCAATACATTTATAAAATTGACAAACTTTCTCAAAATTTGGATATTTTTACTTTGCCCTAATCTTAAATATGGATAGGATACATGTCTTTCTACCCAAGGCATGGAATAGTTGAATTGATTACATTGAAGCCTAGAAGACATTACCAGCAACATCGAACTAATCTATATAAAATTTGAAATATGACGTCAAAGTTTCTCAATCCCTAAAATCAATTTTAGAGTGTGATACGTTTAGAGAAAATCGCTATAATTTTAGAGAAAATTTAAAAAAAAAAATTATAAAATTATTCCGTGAAGTCGCACTTCTGGTTAATCGATTTTTGCTAACTTTTGATACTCTAGCAAAATATTTAATGTACCTTCATATTATGATAAAGGTGGTAGAGCCGTTATATTATACTTTAGAGGAAATCTTTATGTTGCATCTCTACCAGAACCCCCTAAACCAATTTGGGGGGGGGGATGCTTCAAATAAAAGTCGAAGTTTAAAAGAAAATCGTTATAGTCATTTTTGAGAAAATTAGAAAAACTGAAAAAAAAAAATTTAATAAATCGTTCTTAAATGAGTTTCAATCGGAAGTCTCATTTCCTTTTACGCCAACATGGCTCTGGAACCCAAAAACTGGTAAACTCTGTTGTTTCTACCCATGTCATTGACTTCCTGTGTACCTGGTTTTTCTATCTGCAACCCGGTCACGATTTTCCATCATCAGTGTTTAATAAGGAAACAAAGGAACTAAGTAAATCATTCGACGCCGCGCAATCAAACTTGTACAAAAAAAAATCTTTTACCATTTATTAAAAATTTGATTTTTTTTTCTCTGAGGATTTTATTAATATTTATATCAATTAGCTGCAAATAATATGGTTGATATAAATACGATACCTACCATTATAGCTCTACACTCTCAACTGGGCTTTGCCTTCTCTCACAGTATTTTAAGAATATTCTTCTCAATTGAGGGCTTTCTTCTTCCAAATCGGGTCCGCTATCAATCCTCAGCACAACGACTTTTCAGAGGACCCCGTCTTCTCAGTTGTTTTCCTGCTTCTACTGCCGAATATAATTAAATTTTCTTGGGAATTCTAATTCCAAGCATTCAGTCTAAGGCGTGGCATGAGTATTTTAAGCAACTAATTTTGGGGGCTATAATAAAGTGGATTACGTCTTCACCCACTAACAAAGAGGTGAGTGAAAGTCATAATTCGTTCAATTTCACTAGATTCCTTCTTTCTGTACAGGTCTTTTTTTCATGGCTCAGTGCAGTAAGACAGCATTAACTAGAGGACCCATGAATCTAATAAGATTCATAACCATTGGTGCCATTGTCAATAAGCTAAAGAGTTTTAAATTCGTAAAGAAGGATCGTTCGCTGCACTGACATTTTTACTGAAGCATTTGACTCAGGATTTGGAAAAGCATTGAAAAACTGCATAAGTAAAAAACTGACTATAAAGCTCTATCAATCAGTTGCGATCTTGAAGATTTACTGCGTTCCTTTCTTTAAACGTTCACATCGTGATCAATGATTTTTTTTTTTTTTTGGTAGCAAATGCTAATAATAATTAGACTGTAGATTGTTCTAGGCGATTATTGCATTGCAACCGAAAAGATCTATTGTGTCCCTCGGAGCCTTCTCAGTGCACTGCCGGCCTCCAAGCAGTTTTTCTGGCTAAAGACAACTCTGACAGTGAATTGTAGAGGCTTCTAGAAAGAGAAAATCCAAGGGCAGCATGCTGGATTCGAACCTGGGATCTTGCTAGTCCAGCGCGCTACCGCTGAGCTAATCCTTTCCTTCTCCCATGTGAAATGTTATTGATGATGGTGTTGTTGTAGTGTAGTGGTAGCTTGTAGTGGCGTAAGCGGTTTAGCAAAGGGGCTTGTAAGTATATATGTTTAAGAGAGAAGTATTAGTAATAATCAAGAGAGCACCACTGTTTTTAAAATATATTATTCTCTAAGCAAATTTAAGTACTTTACAATATCACAACTATATGTTAATAAATCAGACGTTTATCTAGAATAAAGGCAAATCACTATCACTGGCACTGAGTTTAAGAGAGCGATTCCTGAAGCAAGTGTTCTGGCTTGAATGTCTGTTTCAGACTGTCTTGAAGGAATGTCTACTCTTCATAGTTCAAATCCTTTCAAATAATGCTGGTATGTCTGGAGGGAGTTTTATTATTTTACCCTAACTGTTTCTTGCCCTTTGTCTCTTGGTTTGCACCTAGATTGTAGTACCTGGCTCTGTCCCCATGACTAAAATATACTATTTGAACTAGCTAATTTTCACAAAATTATTTTACTAAACTATTTTCCAAAACTATTATTTTTCCATTTCGTTCTTCCACTACACATGGCTTAGGCCAATTAACTAGGAACGGAGACCCTAGTTCGTGAACTGTGTTAGTCTTTGTCTGTGAAGAGTAGAATGTATGTAGTTTATGTGTATCTGTCGAAGTGCATGGAGTACTGAGCTGTGGTAACCCCGTGGGTAACTTCCCGAGTAACGGCATGCAACAGATTTCCTTGCGGGTAACAAAAACTAAAGAACACAAGAAATATTTGAATGGTTAAATCAGATTGAAATGAAAGTCTGAGAAATGTAATATATTAATATAAAGCAAATAATATGGCATTTGTTGTGAGGACGAAGAGACACCAAATATTCTTTTTGTAATCGTTCAAAAGTTTACAATCTGATAAATTTTGTTTCGCACATTAGAAACTCTCTTTAACTGAGGTGACGGAGTAGTTAAGAACGGTTCTTATTCCACTCCCCGCCCTAGAACAAGATATAGTGTATCACCTTTAGGTAGAAAGATTTATTAGTCGGATAGTAAATTGCATGTGGTCACTGTTTGGTAGCGTAGTGTATAGTAGAAGGGGAGTTGAATATCTCTCATTCCCCTAAGAAATACACAGGGATAATACCCATTCCTTATACAGTAGCACCAACATTGGTTTGGCAAAAACAAAAGCCCGCAAGGGATTGTTGGTTGTTCAATGTTCCCTTAACCCCCATGTGTTTTGTAGTTAGCTGATTATTGCTCACTATTGGTAGACCCAGTGGGTGGTAGGAGAGTGTCCAGGACCTTATCAATCACTCTTTACCCTCCAAAAGACCTGCCACGCCTACTTGTACGAATTATCTTCACTTACCACACAAAGTTTATTATAAATTTTCGAACATTTCCCTGTTTCCGCATAAAAAGATTAAATAATCTTTTTAAAAAAAATCATTAAATATGCAAAACAACCCTGATGAACGAACATCCCTGCTTGTAAAATGCTTATTCTTTTAAAAACATCTGGTCCAAAATAATAAGCCCCTATTGTTTGGTGAATGGTACACGGGAGATTAGGCTATATATACTGACACCCTAAACGAGATGAAAAGGGTGAATGCCTATTTGCAAGTCATTAAACTAATGCAATGATCGAGTGATGACTACCGAAAATTATATTTTAACATTATCTAGATAGCATTGAATTAAAATTATAACAAAAAGGGGGACATATTTAACCCCTTTAAAATATTTTCATAATCCTATATACAAACTAAAAAAATAAAAAAATACAACTACTTCGTCTAATCTAGAATAAGGTGTATTTTTTTCAATTTTGTTATCAAAAATTATGTATCAAAAAAGAATTAGGTTCTGTTATTCGCTTCTTTTTCCCTTTTACAATTCAGAGGAAATCTAGATAAACAGATTTATTGAATAAGTAAGAAAGAAATACTAACAAGTGACTTATATTATCATTGATCAGCACCAGCTGTGTGGCTCCCTTCCTTATTATCGGAAAATATAAACGAGCTGGGTCCGATTCTTGCTGCTCATTTTTTTAATAATCTATTTTGTGGAATTTATCTAAATATGAAGATAACAGATTTACTTTAAAAGAAAAAAAAAAAAAAATTAATATTGATGCAAGAAGTTATTAATCTGTAATCCTATTAAGATCCATCAAGAAAATATTGGTTGTAAATAAATTTAGAGATGAATCTAACGTCTCAGCTTCCACAGATAACAATGTCCCGTAAGAAAACCCGTCATTATACAAAGCTTGTTTTTTCTCAGATTGATGCAAATTTCAGATTTTTTCTCAATACCAGACAAATTTTAATCCGCTTCAGCCTTGGAAGGATTTTCCAAAGCTATGTTCTTTTCAATTCCTCCTCATTTTTGAGCTCTTCCGAGAGAGACTTAAGCAAACCTAAGGATATATATACATATATCATATTGTCACGTTTTTTCCCTCTAAACTAGCTACTGCAACTAGTTTTAAGTGGGTTCGTATAAGATAAAATACTCTAAACTTCAATAAAGAAAACACCAATTTATTGTTATACACAATAAACTACAAAATATAACAGTTAATAATAATTAATTCACAGTTTAAACCACAAAAGTTCACTTTGTTCACTTTTTATACATTTGTGTACACTTCGTTTGTAACTGGAAAAACGCTCTCAACTCTCTGCGGTCCCACTATTTATACCGGTGGAGAATCTTCTCAATCCTTCCACAAAGAACTAGAGCGCGTTGCCAGCGCTTCCTAGCGGCCACTAAGAGAACCTAATTCCTAATTCCTCTCTTAGATGGCACCACTGGCTGCGTTACACTATGTAACAACTTGGTAAGTTAGTAATAATTAATAATAATTACTTTATAGTCAGTCTAGGTTAAATTAAGCATGCATTATTAAATATTTTTATATCACTACTGAAGTTTACCTTAATATTCTATAGTTGGTACAACTATAGATATTAGGTACTTGAGAGAAATAATTAACGTCAACCATACCCAGAACTATTCAAAAATCAATTTGCCTGGAGGAAAGTATCAAATAAGTGTACACACTTATTACTTTCTTTCACTCCAAGTATTGTAATCGTGTCAAATTTTCGATATCGATTTTACACCGGAAATATCCTTTTTGAGGTCCCCTTTACGTCCCCGTGTGTGTGTGTGTGATGTACGTGAACAGCAGAGCTCCAAAACAAAGAATCACAGAAAGTTCAAACTTGATATATTCCGTTTAGGCATCACCATGGGATCTGACAGTAAGTTATGTGTCAAAATTCCTCAACCGAAAGTACCATTTTACTAAGTAAATTTTTTCGCTTTTTCGTGATTTTCTCAAAAATAACTATGACGATTTTCTTCAAACTACTTACATCAATTTAGCATACAAAGATCTACAACTTTTATTTAAAACATTTCTCTAGGAAAATTCATTTCAGGGCACTTCTGGGGTAGGGGGGTAGTGTTAGATATTTCCTCTAAATTGATATTTCAGTTTATTATACAATTCTGTTATCTAAATAATGTTAATTAGAATTTGTTGAAATTCCGAGTTTGAAAAAAATCGGATGATCGGAAGTGCGTTTACTTTACCACTTTACTAAATGAGTTTTTTTTTTTTTTCACTTTTTCGCGATTTTCTCAAAAATGGCTCCGATGATTTTTTTTTTTAAACTTCCTGTATTAACTACACATACAAAGATCTACAACTTTTTATTTAAAACATTTCTCTAGGAAAATTCATTTAAGGGCACTTTTACAGGAGAGATGGGGGGGGGTTATGTTTTTCTCTAAAGTGCTATCATAGTTGTTTATACAATTCCACCATTCAAATAAAATTAATTAGAAATAAATAGGTTAGCCAAAATTCCGAATTTCAAGAAAATTAGTAAACAGGAAGTGTGTTTTTATTGAACAGTTTTTTTTTTTTTTTAATTTTCGACGAATTTCATTAAATTTGGTACAATAACTATAAAATTTATCAATTATAATTTAGAGAACTGGAGTAAGAGAAAGTTGTGTGAGTGTTTCGCAACAGATTTTTTTTTTCGTAAAAAACTGAAGACGAAAAAAAATCATTCAGAAAATTTGCAATAGATTTTAATCGTAAAATCATTTCTATAAAAGATGCGGTTTATGGTAACTGAGCAGAATATCAAATGTGTTGCTTCCTATTTTAAGTTATTTTGTACACACACATATTCATAGAATGAAAATAGTAATTTTTCATAATCACTAGATCTCAAAGCATCCTATATATGTATTTCCTGTGAAAATCAAGTTTTCGCAATCTTGTCACGATCGCAATAAAAATACTCTTTATTGAGTAAGAGAAAATCACTAATATTTCAAAGAAATTAAATCAAAAAGTTGGAGAAAAAAAAAATTATTAAATTAATAAAAAGATTCGTTAGAATATATCTATAAGAAAAATGGCGGCGCACTGTGTGTATATTTGTGTCTGGGGAGAAAAAGAAGTGCAATAATATTTATATAAGAGAAAGACAAAATGATAATAAGAGTTAGTGTGTAAGTCGTCGGTGGATGGCCAGATGGTGTTTTCAAGCTGGAAGTAAAGCAGCCAGTTCTGAAGAACAACCTAAACAGTATATATGTGTGTTGTGTATAGTGTATTGTGTTAGTAGTTCTGGTGTCCCTAGAGACAACATCTCTAGTTTTATTGACCCATACTGGCAGTCAGTCCAATGATGAAGTAAATGTCCCCACCCCCCTCGGTTCTTCTACAATATTTCTCTCACTTATTTTCTACCTAATACCAACGCACAAACTTATTATTTAATATAAACACAAACATTAACACCATTTAGCGTAATTATTAAAAATTCATTGTAATTGATAAATGTTGATCTAAATAGCATTTCTAATAGAGGCTCAGACATATCGTATTTTCTTACAGACTTACAACTAGTTGAGAATTTGTACAATTGTTTATTTTGTATTCTGTCAAAGACCATCATCAAAATAAATTAAAAAAAGAAAATCTGGTGTGTAACAGTCCCAAAATTATATAAAGTAAAGTAATGCCTATTTTTTCAGGCGGGCTTAACGTCCAACTACCAAATTAGGTGTCGTGGACGGGGGCGGAAGCACCTACTTTACTGTTAACATTTTTCATACCAATATAAAATTTAGTAGTTATACGCGGGACTCGAACTGGGATCCTCCCACTTACAAGTCCATGTTCATAACCACTACACTAACACCCGTGAAAACTCAATGTTTTGGATATTTTCAACGAGAATCCACAAATTTACAAGTACGTAAAAATTTTAATTTCATAATTAAACAAATTATCCATCAGATAATTTGATTGTTTTTTAATTATTTTCTCAGCGGAAATATCTTCAATATTTCCCATTATTGAATTTTCTAGTGAATTTCATTTTTAAATTTTTGTAATTGTACCACTTGCACCTCAATCCCTTTCGAATTTTGAATTTATGAGTGTACTTAATAGATCCCAAATTATAAAGATATTACGCGATAATAACCTTTCTGTTGGAGGCAATTTACTCCAATTACGTAGACGTCTTGAAAAATATAATCTTTCCCCAAGCAATTCGTTCACTGACAAAATGTATAAGATTAATGGACAAGACATGGGCATCGACGCTGCTGTAGAATATTTACTTGCTCAGCAGCAATTAGCAAATCCTCCAATTAATAATCAACCTAGTCCCTTAAGGAATTTGCAATTAATCAATAGCTTACCTACCTTCGATGGCGAAAATTCAGCCAAAGTGTCTGATTTCCTTGACCAAATTAGCCATTGTGCTAGTCTTTCTGGCTGGGACGACGCTGCTAAATTAGAAATATTAGCACTTAGGCTCTCAGGTTCTGCAAAAATATTTTACGACACCCAGAAAGCGGAATTACAACGCCAGGGTACAACTATAACGTATCCTCTAATTTCAGAGCGACTTCTAGCCCGATTTCGTAAGGAAAAAACACCCTTAGTCCTCTTACAACAGATGACTAATATTCAGTCCTTGCCCACTGAGTCTCCTGAAACATTCGCGGATAGGATTAGACATATCCAATCCGCCATTCATTTAAAAGCTCAAGCTAACCCACTCGAGGCCTTAAAACAATTTTAGATAAACTGGCCACTGATGCATTCTTGAAGTCACTTCCTCAACCGCTTCGTAATGAGGTGCGAACGAAGCTTCCTCAAAAATTAGATGAAGCACTTTCCTATGCCAATGCCCTAAAAGAAGTTCAGGCTTCTGAATCAAACCCCACAGTTTTCGCTGTTACTGCGAAAACTTCCAATTCTCGTACACCTCCATCTCCTTGTCGTTACTGTGGACAAATGCATTTTCACAGAGAATGCCCGCATCGTAATAAAAGTCAAAAGCCACAATTAAAACCAACTACCACTTGTAAAGTATTTAATGTAATAAAGAACAGACCTTGTGGCCATTGTTCCGGTCCACATTTTGACGTGGACTGCACCAACAAATTCAGACCAAAACCTCGTACTAACTTTGGCAAAATGCCTAAGAAATTTAATATTCCTCAAAACCTTAATCACAGAGCAAATAGTAATAATCGCTATAATAATAATAATCAATATTATAGTAATAATCATAGTCCTCGAATTAATTCAAACAATTCGCGATTTAACCCTTATTCAGATAGACCCCAGTATAGTGATAATAATAATAATGGTAGCAATAACCTCCAAAATAGGCCCACTTGCCAATTTTGTTCTAAATTTGGACATACGGCTCGAACATGTTTCCAGATACAGCCAAAAAACGGTTAAGCCCACAGCCGCTCTCACGAACGGCTGATGTTATGACCTTGGTTCTCATACCTGCTTTCACCAATTCTGATAATTTGTTAGTAAATTTAAGAATTGGCAAAAAATTTATTCGTGCCCTTGTAGACACTGGAGCTAGTCACAGCCTAGTGGATTCCAGTTTTTGTCGAAATAAGAACCTTCAGCATTCCAACATTATTTTAAAATCTCTGACTAACCAAGTAATACCTAATTATGGCATCACGTCCCTTCGTTTGCATGCGGACAATGTCGAAAATTCCAATTTTTCTGGCGAATTCATAGTTTCGCAATTAAAAGGCAATTTCCAATTAATACTTGGTAGAGATGTCCTTACATTAAATAGGGCAATTATTAATTTGCGCACACGTACACTAACGCTCAATAAATTCAACATTCCATTTTCAAATAGTGCTCAAACGCACCAAATCAATTCGATTCAACAGCTACCCTTACCCAAAACCCTGCAGCTTCGCCACAAAATTATAGTGCCACCTCGCGCACACATAATACAAACACATACACTATATACAAAAATTCCTCTCGACACACAAATTCTGCTTACACAACACAATTCCTTACCTACGGGTCTCTACATGCCCAATTCTATCGTACATATTGCTAACAACACATGCACCATCAACCTTATAAACACTACCTCACACGAAATTGCTATTCAAAAACACTTTCCAATCGCTCATATCGAATACGATTTTGAAACAGACTTACAGACTCGTTCTAGCTACCAAAGTGAAAACATTGGAGCCAGTATCAAGTTTTAAGAGTTTATTCCATTTAAATTATAAGCATATTGTTGTTAACTTAATTTCTCTTAGAGAATATATTGTTTTAAACTACCAGGGTGTTCTTAATTATTCTTGCATTCTATCTCAAGCAAACATACAAGCCCTTTTCGCTAAAACGCTACGCCACAAGCTACCTATATACACATCCACATCATTACATTACATTGGTAATGTAATATAATGTAATATCAAATATCCCAAATTTGACCAGTTCTCAATATTTCCTCCTATAAAGTAACAAAAAGTAAAAATTTTTACTTTCTCTTACTCTTAGTAAGAGGAAGTATTGTAATCGTGTCAAATTTTCGATATCGAGTTTTCAACGGAAATATCCGTTCTGAGGTCCTCTGAGTCCAAAAAAAGTGGTTATTAACAAATGGTCTGTGTGTGTGTATGTATGTATGTGAACAGCATAGCTCAAAAACGAAAAACTGTAGAAATTTGAAACTTGATATTTCGTTTAGGTATCACCATGGCATCTGACAGTACGTTATCTGTCAAAATTGCTCAATCGGAAGTACCACTTTACTTGTTGTTTTTTTTTCTTTTTTGAGTTTTTCCCAAAAATGGCTCCGACAGTTTTCTTTAAACTTGTTATATCAACTACACATACAAAGATCTACAACTTTTATTTAAAACATTTCTCCAGGAAAATTCATTTAAGGACAGTTATAGGGGAGGGGTGGGGTTAGGTTTTCATCTAAAGTGCTATTTCGGTTTATCAAACAATTCTATCACCTAAATAATGATAATTAGAATTAAATATGCTGTTGAAATTCCGAGTTTCCTGGAAAAATCGGATAACCGGAAGTGCTGTTATACATTACCACTTTAATAAATGATTTTTTTTTTCACTTTTCGCGATTTTCTCAAAAATGTCTCCGACGATTTCCTGAAACTACTAAATATACAAAGATCTACAACTTTTATTTAAAACATTTCTCTGTGAAAATTCATTTAAGGGCACTTTTTGAGGATGGGTGGGGTTACAGCTTCCTCTAAAGTAGTATCATAGTTGATTATACAATTCTATCATCCAAAGAAAATTAATTAGAAATAAATAGATGGCCAAAATTGCGAGTTTCAAGAAAATTAGTAAACCGGAAGTGCCTTTTTACTGAACAGTTTTTTTCAGTTTTTGACGAATTACATTAAATTTGGTACACAAACTATAAAATTTGTCAATTATAATTTTGAGAACTGGAGTAAGAGAAAGTTGTGTGAGTGTTTCACACGAGATTTTTGTTTTTTTTTTTAATTATAATCATTAATGTGTAGCTTATTGTTTAGGGTGTGTTGTTTATTGAATTTAATTTGTTTGATTTTTAAACTTCCTTTTACCACTGTGTCCAACTTTCAAAATTGGTTTTCACCGGAAGTACCCACGCAGAATATTTTTGGCGAGTGTTAGGAAAACAAAGCAATTCAAAAATAAAGATGAAGAAAACTCAAACTTATATTCCTTTCCGAAATAGAAACTTTATTGAATGATTTGATTTTATTGAAAACTTTTCTAACAAAGTTTCTATGAATTGAACATCATACTACCTCTATGATTTCTTTTGGTATTTTATCCGTGGTAGCATGCGTTTTGATTTTGTTCCTGACCGGTTTTGGATTTTCATCCATCATCAGAGCAAATTTACCGAGTTCGTGTAGAGAATTCACTTCAATGTAACGTTTCTGTTACACTCATACTTGTTGGTTGTATGGGGGTCATAAATATATGACATATATACAGCCAACAAACCAACACTATGAATGTAATACGAGAAACCGGTCTGGAACAAAATGAATATGCATGCTACGACAGATAAAATATCAGATGTTATTGTAGTGGAATCAATTATCGGATGCCACCAGATGTAGTGGAATCGTTTATTGTGATTTCTGAGGTATGTAGTAGATATCTTGAAGAGGGCGGAAGTTAGTTTAGAGATTTTTAGAAGTTAGAGCTCGAATTACTAACACTGAATTTATAAAAATAGACTATACTTTACAATAATTTAAATGTGAGAAATGGTAACTATTAACATGAAATACTTAAATAATTTAAAGTTAAAATAACAATTAATTTAAGATGATTAAAATAAATAAACTAAGTTGCACAATTATGAAAATAAGTATAAGTAAAACCTGTATAGGGACGCGGAACTGCTGCCCGTATAACGATGTACTCCTATATAATAATCTACTGACGTACTTGTATATAATAATCCCCTCTGCCAGTGGGGCGAAGTTTATATTAGTGTCACTCACACACTGTCAGATGTGTAAGCAACACTCACACCAAGACATCTCTCCTAGTGAGCGACCTTGTGCGACTTTGGTTAGTTCGGTGACCAGTGATTTAGGTCAGTGGCCAGCTTTATCGGTGCTTGCTTTGATGTAAAGTATTGACCTAGGGTTTCGTATTGAAAAGGGTTTCGTTTGTTTGGCCGCGGCCTTGTCTTGAAGACAGCGGCCGGCTAGGCCACTAGTTATAAATTATTTTTTATTCCTGCCATCCCTTATGAAGATAGCAGCTGGCTGGAACCACTTTGACATTGCTATGACTTTGAACCACTTTGACATTGCTATGACTTTGAATGTCATTACATTATCCAGCATTGCGGACCCACCCACATATTCATCTATGATTTCTGTTGGACACATTTTTTCAAGTTCTGGGATAGCAAAGACATCAGACGTACTAGTAGAATTCCATTTCTGTATAATAATATATATTATTCCATCACCGATTTAATATTATAATGCGATCCAAATCATTAAAGATTCATAAGATCTGAAGTCCGAAGAATCAGATATTAGTTGAATCAAACATTAAGTATTCCCCACCTAGGCCAGATTAGGGAGGGAGAATTCTATACATATATGATACATAATTTTACAGCAGTCTTCCACACCAGACAGCAAACTACAACTACTTATTTTCTAATCACTCAGCCAGTCTGTCTCTCTCTTTTTATTATTCTCTCACTACCTTAGTCTCTAACATCTAACAAAAGTGTAAAATCCTTGCCGTTTCTATTTTATTATACAGTGTTCAGCATATCATCTAGTTTATTTCTTCTTCATTATTCTTAACTTCATTCTCTCTAATACTCTCTCCCACTGACATACATTATAACATTAAGGGAAAATAAAATTTTTATACAAATTTCAATAAATTTTGTCAACTACAATCGGGTGAATATTTTTACCAATTTTTTTTAAAAGTCTGCCCAATCATGCTAACATTTTTCACCATTTTTATAAGTTGGCGTTTTTCTTTATGCAAATACATATTGTATCGCAGCCGCTAGTGCCATTTAGGGGAAGAAGCAGCCACTTCAAGTTCTCCTCGTGGCCGCTGGGAAGCGCTAGCGAGGCGCTTCCAGTAGACAGCAGTCTACCGCGGCCTAGAAGAATCTAGAACTTTCCAGGACCTTCTCCAGTAGTATAAATAGGAGAAGAACAGCTCGAATGAGTCAGTCTTGTTACAAATGGAGCGAGCGCGCTTGTTAAAAGTGAATAAAAATGGAACTGAGAGAACTTTTGTTAGTTTATACAGTGTATTAAAATGTTTTAATTGTTTTGAATGATATTGTGTTGAACAATAAATTAGTGCTGTTAGGAGTTTAGTGTGTTTCATCTAAACTGAACCCACTTAGCAACTAGTTCAATAGCTAGTTGGGAAAAACGATATAATATATATTAAAGGAAGGAGCTACACTTTAAAAACATATTTTTGGCCCCAGTGCTAATGTAAATTATCCGGAATTTGTCCAAGAAGAACTTTAAATAGATTAGAAAAAGATTTATCATTTCATGATTAGCTTAGACTTTAATTTTTTTTGTTTAAGCTAAAACAAACAATAGGCCCTCAAGCTTGAATCTAATCACTGACCCTATCTCAACTAATTTAATGGTTATTTAAGGATTTTATTTAATGTAAATCAGATTATTAATTAATTAAATAGAAAATAAAAATATTTAAATTTAAATAAAATAATATAACCACTATAAAAATCAAAGCATTGAACGAGACGTAACAAGCTTAAAAGGAGTTTCCCATATATTTTTTTATATAATCTAGTTTAGAAAGAAAAAAAAAGTATGCAAATATATGTAAGCCCCCGTTGAAAGTTGTTGCGGGGAAGTAACACGTGATAAATAATAGTGGAGATGAGGGAAATAGGTAGGGAGTAAGAAAGACAGGTACCACCTAGTTTGGGCGGCGAATGGAGGTAGGGGAGCAGTTGATCCTTAAGTCAACGATGGCGCGCGCAGGAGAGAACAACTTGTCCGCGCGCGTAGTACCACCTTCAGTGCAGTTTGTACTGTTAGTAAGGAAGGGTATGCTTTAACACAAGTTATGATAAATTACCAGAGAACAGGGCTGCGGTGGTGTAGGAAGTAGATGAAGAGGAAAGTGGAAAAGGGTTGATAAAGGAGTCAGCGTAGAAAAGCGAACAGTGAAGGCGAAAGTAGGAACAAAACTGTTGTATAAGGGGTTGGGGGGGGGCCAAGGCTAAACATAGTACACTACACACAGTCATAAAATTGTTCGACAACAAAAACGAAGCCGAACACTAACAGAAACGCCTAAAGGCTCTTGTAACGTTAGGTGGATAGGATAGGTAAAGGTGGAGGGTATACCGTACAACACCCAGTAATGAGGTAAGTTCTTCCACTATACAAAACCCTTCTTTTCTCTTATTGAGAGAGTAAGAGGGAAAGTGGAGTCCTCCATACCATCTAAACGGACAGACAGACACAAGTTAAATGAATAGCCCGCAAGCTACAAACAGTCCAAACTTACCCTTACCATGCCACTGACAAATGGTTTCTCATGGCAACGCTACTGATATGCTTTCCAACTTCCTCTGGCTTACACACACACAAAAACCTATAAAAACACCAATACGAATTCCCCCCCCCCCCATGTTTCTGTTAAATGTACATATTTGCATTCATTCATATTTTGACCAAATTCACATACATATAAAAACATATACAAAGATCCATACTAAATTATCGAAAATTTCAAGCACAATTTTAGAAGAATACATTTTAAATAGAAGAAAACAACGTAGAATTTAGAAAAGAATTCCTTAACTCCAAAATTTATTTTTATGGAGTGGCATTTATCTCATATGTGAACAAATTTTCTGTAGATGTTTAAGACAAGAAATTAGTCACTTTTAATTCTTTTTTTTTATATATTTCTACGATGTAACAAATTTGTACGAGGTGTGTAAATTAAGTAATGAAACTGATTTTTTATCTTCTTTTTATTCAAATAAAATTACAATTCAATATTGTCCCCTTCAAAGTAACTACCTTGGAAAGCCACACAACGCTGAAGACGATTCTTCCATTCGTCATAGCAGTGCTGGAACTCGGATACTGGAATAGACTTCAGTTGGTCGGTTACGGCAGTTTGAATATTCTCCAATGTTCCAAAATGACATCCCTCGAGGTGATTTTTCAATTTTGGGAACAAACAAAAGTCACATGGACTCAAGTCGGGTGAATAAGGAGGCTGAGGAGCCACAGGAATGGTTATTACTGGCCAAATACTCATTAATAGAAATCGCGGTGTGACACGGAGCATTGTCGTGATGCAACACCCACTTGTTTTTGATGTTTGGTCTCACACGCATGACTCTTTTTCGAAGTCTCTCAAGAACTTCTCGGTAAAAATGTTGGTTTACCATTTGGCATTGAGGTACAAATTCTTTGTGAACGATTCCTTGGCTATCAAAAAAGCAAATCAGCATGCATTTGATTTTTGACTTGCTCATTCTTGTTTTTTTTGGCCTTGGAGAGGTTGAAGTGTGCCACTGCATGCTCTGACGCTTAGTTTCCGGGTCACACTCAAACACCCAAGACTCGTCTCCTGTAATAACACGTTCCAAAAAAATGGGATCGTTTTCAATTGCTCCCAAAAAGCCAAGGTTTCGGAACCATTTTTGCACAAATTTTTCTCATCCCCAATTCCTTAGTCAAACTTTGATGAACGGTTGTGTGAGTCAAATTCAACTCTTCGCCGATCATTCGGACTGACATACGACGATCTGAACGCACGAGATCGCGGATTCTGCCAACATTTTCCCTCGGTTCTTGAAGATGAAGGCCTTCCGCTGCGAGGCTTGTCTTCAATTGATTCCCTTCCTTCTGCAAACGACTTAAACCACCTAAAAACCTGTGCTCTCGACAAACATTGTCTCCATAGGCCTGGCACAGTTTTTCAAACGTTTCCGTTGCACTGTGCCCAAGTCTGAAGCAAAACCTGATAGCACAACGTTGCTCGTAATTGATGTCACTCATTTTTAAACGCACTGAAAAAACCTTGCTCACAAAAAAAGTCACTACGGACAGTGCAACAACTCTAGCATTTTCAAATTTGCACTGGACGTGTATCAGATGTTTACTTGCCCTACCACGCATGCGCCGCATCTCCAGTGTTGCCAGATCGAACACTAGAAAATCAGTCTCATTACTTAATTTACACACCTAGTATGTTTAAAAATTTTTTCTCTATATCTTCACGACTATCTATATACTAAAGCCTAGATAAATAAATACAGGAATCTCTGTCGAAACGTCGGCATAATTGAATGTTTCTTCATAACATAATTCATCAATGGTCAACAAATACTTTTATATTTGGAAATAGTGATGAACGAAGGATAATTCATTATTTATTTAAAAGAAAATAGTAAATGATTTCTATGCAAACTTACCGAGGAACTTTCGTAGGATCTCAGTCAGTGTCGTAGTAAAAAAAAAAAAAAAATGAAAAGAAATCAAGAGCAACAGAATGAAATAATAGCAAAGTTTAGTTGTATATATCACTGTATTTTAACTTGGCCAATATGACATAACAATATTTCTAAGTATAGTGCAAAACAAATGCCTCAACTTTTCAAAGTTCTTCTAAAAAGCATGGACAAGTAAGTTACCGCATAAGGGAGTTATTAGTAAAACACTGCTGACGGCTAGGTGAAACAAATGCCATAATAACCTTCTCCCAGCTATGGTATATAGAATGGTACAGCTTGTAGAAAACCAAGTAAAAAAAGCCAAACAAAAAATACCAACATAGTCACATGTAACACATCACAAAGTATCCCTGTTTATCCTTGTGTTTATTATAGTTATATAGAGTTAGTATTACACTCTAGTGTCCAATATATCAACTAACCACATATTTTCAACAGTTTTCCATTACTTTTACAATATCATATTTTCTAAACAATAGCTAAAGAAAAATCCAACCCATAATATATAACGATATATATAACGTCAGATTTATTTTGGAAATCAGAAATACATAATTAAAAGTTTTTAAATAGAAAAAGATTACTCATTTTTATTAAAATAAATTATAAATGAACAACTGAAAACTTCATTTTAATTTTTCTTTCTCTTAGAAGAAGAATGCCAATCAATTTTAAAGTTTCGAAAACTGAGAAAAAAATCGCAGCAAGCTCAAAACTCCTTTTAGGACTCGCAGGATGATTTCGCTAAAATCCATCAGTCAGAAGTAAAGTTAATGTTTTTTTTTTCCAGTTTTGTTGTTGTTCTCTCGAAATAGTTGCAAAATTTTCTTCCAACATTTTATAAACAAAAGTAAGCCTATTCTATCAATAAGTAGGTTGTATCAAATTTATGTTTGACCCACTGGAATGGAAATAAAAAATGAAAATAGTCTACTTGTATGTTCAGACATGAGGTTCTCAACGCCTGTTTCTGAATTTATGATGAAAAAAACCTGTATTAATGATAGCAACTCACTTTTACTCACCATTCTGGTACAACACAAATAAAACTTTGACCGCTCGACTGAGGTGAGCAAGCTGGTAATTTGATCCCTGAATTTTGGTGAGTACTGCATTGTCTAAGCCAGTTAACTTGTTCATTACCATTTCGTACAAGCGGCCTGATAATAGTGCTGGCTGGAGGCTGGACAAGTTAGGCATTAGTAATGCATACAGTGGCGCTACTGGTATTCGCGATTGCGCGACTGAACCCCAGCTATTTTACTAAAAAAAAAAATTAAATAAAAAAGTAGCAAATTTTATTTTTATTTTATTTCATATTTAATTTCAAAAAAATATTTTCACTTTTATATTAGTTACCAACAAACATTAGTCACAGTAAAAATTGCATATATTGGCCTGATTATAATAATTAGTATACAATTGTTTATTTAATCAAAAATCAAATAAATTATAAATTAATTTTGTTGTCAAATTAGAAAATCAGACATAAAAGAATAAGAACGTATATCAATATACGAGGTGCTACTTTAATATGTTTGTTAATGAATTGTACACTATAGTGAACTGTATGTATACCAGGAGATCTATAAAAAGGTAGGAAGTTGGAGGTTCACAGTTGGGCGTTGCGCTGGAGAATTTAATATATATATATAAAGTTTCTTTGGCTAGTATAGAAAAGTGTATATTCTTACTACCTTGTAGTAATAAGAGTGGGAGTTTTAAGCGCGTTGAACACTACTTACGATCTTACGAACGAACTTAACCGATCTTACCCGGAGTTATTTGTTACATTCCTCATTGCCCATATTCGAAATTTGTGTGATAAGATGTGGATTTTTATATATTATTTTTATATTTATAAAAATTTAATGTTGGTACTGGTACTTAAAACACCACTAAGATATATGACCCAGCAAAGAATCGATGCTAACTCAATGACATTTCCTTTGAACCGAAACACTTTATTGACATTTGCTTTTATTGTTAATTTAACATATTTAATTGTAGGGGAGGGATACAAGTTTTTACCTGGCTCCTGGCTTACTTCATGATTTCTATCTAGCCAAGCTACTAATAATTATAAGTAATGTAAGTATTTAAAAATAAAAGGTTGAACCCCCACAGATCCAAGTCAGGAGCCGCCACTGAATGCTTCTTGCCTCTGTCTCATAATATGGTGATTTACATCATAAGTTTCTCATCACTTTCTAGAAACCAAAGCTGTTATAATTTGTAACTTAACAACTTATCTCAGACATGGACAATGAAGTTAATACAATGTATGATCTTCGAAAAAAAATGTATGCAGTGTGGATATAAATTTCCCTCAATTAATCAAATCAGTTTTGCCGGATCATATTATATTCTAATTGATCTTTACTGGCAATGGATATACACATATGCAAGCCCTGATTATTAATTAATCCTTTTTCATTATTGGGGGTAATGAAAAACCCAAAAGCAATCATTTAAGATGATTTGATGATGAATCATTTAATGATAAAGATGAAAGCTTATATACAAAATAAAGTTTTAACTGACCTTGAAGAAGATTTATAAATAAAATGAAAATACAAAAGAATAACTGTCTTTCATTGGAAGAATATTGTAATTTCTGTAATTAAATCTTTGTAACAAAATCACTCACTTCTTCTATTAGTTACTTTTAAAGTATAAAATTAAATTTACCCAAAAGGGGCTTAATTATAATCCAAAGAGTTTAGTAAATAATTAAACTTTTAAAGCATATATAAAATAGAGATGAAATTTATGTGTATTTAAATAAAATTAGTTTGAAGTTAGAGTGTGGAGTCTTTCTTAATTGTCCAATTATGGCAAGTGAGTTAATTACAAAATTACAAACCACCAATACACCACCAGAAATCGGTGTAAGTAGACCTAAAGTTTCTTGATAGAATGGAAGATAATTCTCTTTGTATGTGTGACTGTAAATTGTGTTTTTGTGTAAGTATGGCAGACAAAGTTTTGACCTCGAAGAACCAAAGAAAGGTTAGTATTTCTCCTTGTTCACTATTGGTGTCCTGCTCTTTTCCTTCTTAAAGGGAAACCTACAGCTAAAGCCTCTTGTACTATAATTGTACCAACCACGATCCTAACTAGAAAATACGGCCCATTTTCCAACAGCTTGCTGTTTAATTGTTAGTAAAAAGCTTTCTGAAATAGCTTTATGTTTTAAAAGAAAATTTTTAATAGATTTCCTACAAATTTGTTCTGAAATGTTAATTGTATTCATTTATTGAAAAGTTCACTAAAAATGAGCTAATCTTAAAGCAGATGAATATAATTTCATGCGATAAAATGTTCTTAAACATAAAGTAAATATAATAGATTGTTAACAAGAGTGATTTAAAACCAAATCCTTAATTTTTCTAGAGGGTGCTGACCAGCCGGATTTTCCTATAGGCTAACTAGGCTTCAGCCTAGGGCCTCAAGATCAAGAGGGGCCTACATTCAAATTGTTAGCAAAATTAAAATTACATTATTCTAAAAACAGTGAACACTAAAACACTGAATCGAAAATAAGGAGAAATTCTACGCATATGACTAATAAACAAACATAAAAATACATTGGTTAAGATCTTAAATAAAATAACTATTAACATAAAATTTAATATGATATACAATTGATATTTTCTTTTTTGTGATCTGGATTTTGTTTGAATAAAGTTCCATTTTTGGTTTAATTTAAGGCTTAAAATTCATAATAATTCATACTTAAACTTTAAATGCGAATTATTATGAAATAAATTTATCTGAATTGAATTTGATTTAATCTTCAATCTATTGAATATATTTAATTTAATTTGATAGAAAATGTGATAATTTTTATTGCGTATTTCATTTTCGTAGTCAAAGATTTTCATTATTTGAATTTTGTTTCTTTGTAAATATTGTGTGTTATGTTTGATTAGTTATTGTTACAAGTGCTATATATGGTGCTGGGAATAAATGTCCAAATAAGTGTTCTCTACTTTTTTTTATTCATTATCCGTGCCACATTTTTTATAAAGGTTAGTACCAATCACAACATGTTTCATTTAATATATTGATATATATCACAGTAATAATATATTTTATTATCTATCATGTAATTTACAAACTTAAAAAGGGGAGGTGAAAGGGCCTCACAAGTGGAATAGCCTAGGGCCTCTTTTCATCTAAATCCGGCCCTGGTGCTGACTCAGTAGCTTGGATAAAAGCAAGGGGTTCAATCAGTAGGTATCCGGTTATTAATACCAGAAATTGACGGTGATGATAATCGGCAGGCTGATCCCTCACGACCCATACAAAAAATCTGCCTTATACGGCCTTCACAGTTTTTTAATTTGCCAGGGGTATAGTTTTAGTGCAAGTGTAGAACCATTTTCTTAACTCTGTGATGATGGCGTGTGATGAGATGCATATTATCAGGACACTTTGTTTCCGCATCTCTTCTCCATTTGTAGCGGAGAATCCAACATTTCCATTAGTATGTACTCCGACACCAGGGACTCCACAAAGAGGAGCATAATTAACGTTAAGCTTTAAAGTATTTAACATTACTGATCCTGATAATATTTTGCGGTCATAAATAATAGCTTATGTGGACAGTAATATTTTTGAGGAGTATAGGGTCATCTATAAAGGATGTGTAAATGCTGGGAAAACGTATTTGGATAACAACAATAAGCTTCTAATAGCTGAAGTAGCTTAGAATCCATCAACTTATCCAAGTTATGCTTATTTTCATGACGGCATGACAGCCTAAGCATTTTAGCTAATTATAACATAATTGATGATAAGAATAGTTATCAATGGATGTGTTCGCCGCTCTCCAACATTACCTTTATTCATAATAATCGGGATACTTTTGCGAGGATCTACTGATAGGATATATTTCCCACAATATTTCGACAATCATTACGGCCTGGTCATTAACGAATCGAGAGGGTTCCCCTTAATTGCCATTATAGAATCTAGTCAATTTAATATCACTACTGACTTGGATTTTGTTACTATAGAGAAGCGTTGAGGTAGTCTTTCACAAGTCCAAAGATAACTCTCTAAGTATCTAAGATAACTCATTAGGGATTTGAGAATATATTCAATTATATGTTTATATAAAAATCTTGTTTATATTTTTGCTAACTTAAATTGGATACAAAATAACAATGACACGCATATAGATTAGATAGAAGAAAACATAATAATTAATATAATGAATCTTCTAACAAAATTACTGAGATATTAGAGTAAAATGATAAAATGAGAATAACAGAGAATAGTAAATGTACAAATGTAATAGTTATAATTAGTACGGTTAGAGGGCAGTCGTAACACAAATATAGAACACCATTGCGCATCATCATGGTAATATGAGAATTACTTGAAACCCCAACTGTACAATTAGTACAGCCTAGTGGGAATTATTTGTAATATGATAACTAACTCATTGTTATATATATATAGAGAGAGAGAGAGAGAGAGATAGAGAGAGAGAGAATACGTGTGTTGTTTATCTTTACTGTTAACCAATGTGCCTGGGCTTTGTCTTTCTCTTGCTTTTGCCTCTTAAAATACTAAAATTTACCACATTACCACAAACCTACTTCATATCTTAAATATTAAGCAGTTTCATCTAAATTAACTTCGCCTTCAATTTAATTTATTTTCTGTTAAAAAAAAAATATTTATTAAAATTAATCGATTTTTAGTATTTAAATTGAATTTAAAAAGTTTTAACATCTGTTAAAATTATTTGCCCAGCGAACTTTTGGCAACAAGTTTGTCCTATGAAGACAAAACCAGGTACAATGTATTTATAAATGATTGAATAGGATGATTGATAATTAGCATTGTTTCACCAAAGATTCATTTCAAAATAAATTATGTTTATATTCATTCCACACTATGAAAATGTTTATAAAAATTATATAGGGTGACCAGAGTTATATGCTCCACCCACTTTTTTTTAAACGGCGGGAAATTTCGAAAAAATAGAAAACACGTATTTAATCATTTTTAGTCTAGTTTATTTTCAGTGATTGATCCATTTTTTTAAACCCCAATATCCCGAGATACAGCATCCAACTTTTTTTTTCAAATGGAACATTATATTTTTTTTTGCATATTTTTATAGTACTTGAGCCTCTAAAAAAAAAAAAAAAAAATTTAAAATCGGTTAGGTTTTTCAAAAGTTATGGTAATTTAAAATATGAAAAACAAATTTCAGTTTAATGTCAAAATTACCTTATTTTTTCTTTAAAGAAGCTCTTCAAACTGGGCACCATCAACGGATAGGCAAGCCAAAGCTCTGGACTCCCACGCTCTGTTTGTAGCAGCACTTAGGTGGCAAAGTCAACATCTAGGCAGGCTAGAGTTATTCGACGTTCCAGATCTTCGACTGAAGGCACGGGATTAAGGTTACTGTACACTTTATTTTTTAGATATCCCCACAAAAAATAGTCCATTGGGGTTAAGTCCGGAGATCGAGGTGGCCATTGGATCGGACCATGAGTTCCTAACCACTTTTCGTGGAAATTTCTGTCCAGGTAACGTCGAACAACTCTCGCATTATGTGCCGGGCAACCATCTTGTTGAAAATGCATATCTAGCCGACGTTTTAGAGGAACATCTTCAAGCAGAACTGGCAAAATGTCTCTTAAAAAGTTAGATACCTTTCACCAGTTAAGTTCCCTCTGTAGAAGTATGGGCCGATTAGTTGGTTTCCTAAAACTCCACACCAAACGTTTGTAGAAAAAACAACCTGATGGCGTGTGGCGAAGGTAACTTGTGGATTTTCTTCAGCCCATATTCTAAAGTTCCAACGATTAAGAAGGCCATTGTTGGTAAAAATTGATTCATCAGTCCATAAAATTGTGCATTTTTTGTGGGGATATCTAAAAAATAAAGAGTACAGTAACCTTAATCCCATGCCTTCAGTCGAAGATCTGGAACGTCGAATAACTCTAGCCTGCCTAGATGTTGACTTTGCCACCTAAGTGCTGCAAAGCATGGGAGTCCAGAGCTTTGGCTTGCCTATCCGTTGATAGTGTCCAGTTTGAAGAGCTTCTTTAAAGAAAAAATAAGGTAATTTTGACATTAAACTGAAATTTGTTTTTCATATTTTAAATTACCATAACTTTTGAAAAACCTAACCGATTTTAAATTTTTTTATTTTTTTTTTTTAGAGGCTCAATTACTATAAAAATATGCAAAAAAAAATATAATGTTCCATTTGAAAAAAAAAAGTTGGATGCTGTATCTCGGGATATTGGGGTATAAAAAAATGGATCAACCACTGAAAATAAACTAGACTAAAAATGATTAAATACGTGTTTTCTATTTTTTCGAAACTTCCCGCCGTTTAAAAAAAAAGTGGGTGGAGCATATAACTCTGGTCACCCTGTAAATATTACATTATATTTATTATAAATTATATATATTATATATATAAAAGTAAATAAAGTAAATACTTTTTCTTAAACAATATTAAAGTTCAACTTTCAATTTTAACGGTCGGGAGAAGATGTTTAGCAAAACATGTCTTCCATATATTACTAACTTTAATATATATATAATAGTACTACTTAGACTGCCACCTTCAACCACTATCATCAGACTGGAGAGACAGGAAGAATTCACTCTAAATTCAAAATATTTAAACGCATGGTGAACTGATGGTTCCAGTTGTTAGCGATGGACTTGAACAGACTAGCTAGACTCTGCTATCTCAGACAGATTGATTTTTGACGCCATATCTCACCTTTTCAATTGGTTTTCACAGTTAAAACAATATTTATCAATTATAGGTTTTGATCATCTTTAAACCAATTAAAAATTTACATTCTGTTAAATCTTATAAAAACGACATGCTTCAAAGTTTTTCAAAACCACTTACTCTCACTTGATTATAGACTTTGTTAATTAATAGCTCGTTTAATCGGATTTATCGATTGGTTAGTTAGTTAGAGGGGATCAAGAAAATTATCTTTCTCTAAATTGTGTGGTGGAGAAGCTTAGAGCCCCGTAGCTCAAATCCGTTTGTCTGGATTCAAATTCTGTCAAATTCTTTTCAGACATAAAAAAAAAATAGTATTTCTTTCTTGATAAATTCTGTTTACTTTGCAGTGGTGGCGACCACCCTGATGATTTATCCCATTATCTATTTCAATGCACCGCGTTCTAGAAATAAATATCTAATTACATTTATTAAGGAAGGTGTTACGCCTGATGGGAACTTTTGTAAATTACTTTCAAAATATAGACTTGAAGAAAATTAATGTTTTGTTCAAATATGTGGTGAAGTCCTTAAAAGTAAGAAATTCAACGGAATGAAAAGAAAACATAATTAAAATCCAGAAAAATTACATTCTAAACACTGCAGTTTCATCAAATAATGTCTTTGTGCAAACTACTTACTTTCTAAAATGATTGCTTACAATGTTTGTTGAAATAATTATTTCAAAATAAATAAATCGACGGGCACATTAATAAAAATAAAAAATAAAAAAAAATTAAATTCTATTTTTAAATATTCATATATGAAAAATAAAAGCTAGAATTATTCCAGTGAATACTAACTAAGAGCTAAATGAGTAAAGCAAAAGCCGACTAGTTCAAACATGTGTGTGTGTGTGGCGCGATCTACACAACTATGAACCATATTGAACCAATTAGGATGCAACCAGAAACCAAGCTAACATTTAAAAATTATTCCAATTTGTTTCAACTTCTATATTTATAATAGAAGTTTTAAAAGTTGAGAAAATATCCAACTTTTTTTTTTTTATCAAAAAATTATTCGCTATACCTTCTGGTTCACCAAATTACATGCTTTATTTAGAGTCGGGGGTTAGATTAGATTGGGGAGGGCCACGCCTCATTCCACTGCGACCTTCAATTGAGAGGTCTATTGTGGATCCCCTGGGTTTATAGCACATCCTTCAGCTTTGCTCTCTTAATCAGGCCTAGCAAAGCTGAAAGTGGCTCCGTCATGAAGCTCTTGGCTTCGGGATTAATAGTCCCCAGTTGAACAAACCTTGTTCTTGCCAGTCCGGCACACTCACAAAGGATATGTACCGGGGTTTCCTCCTCGGTCCTACAGAAACGGCCTAATGCGTTGTCTGCAAATAATAAATGGCGCCTATTCAGCCTGCAATGCCCGTTAGTAGACCCACTATTAGCCTTATATCCCTTCGGCTATGACTCCTTGGTAAATTTAGGCAAATGTCTCTTATTGAAGAGTTTAGGCTGCCTCTGCCATGGTGTACTTACCCACCCACCATCGCAGACGTTGTTCTTCTATCGATTCCTGGATAGAAGCGTGAATGAGACTCCTGGGCAACCCGCAGAAGGGCTCGGGGCCTATAAAGGTATCCTTCGAGCCCTCCCGCGCCAGAGCATCCGCCCTTTCGTTGCCAAGAACCCCGCATGACCCGGTACCCAGGCGAGTGTCAGCTTATTCCGAACCCCACCTCGGTTAGGGCAGATAGGCAGTCCCACACTAATCTTGAGATTATTTGGTGTGAGGAAAGTGCCTTCAGAGCTGCCTGACAATCGGAGTATATGGCCACTCTTCTACTCACTAACCCTTGCCTTATAATCTCCATAGCGCAGAGTTGTAACGCCACAACTTCGGCCTGAAAAACCATGGCGTACTTCCCTAGGCTGGCCTTAATCTTGACTTTAGGCCTGCCCCCATAGACACCAGCTCCCACCCAAGTCGGAGTTTTAGAGCCGTCTGTATATACCAGACTGAGTTACAGAGCAGGGGGGGGATCCCTGTCCCATTCATCCCTGAGAGTCCGGGGTTGATCTATTATTTCTATATTTCTAAGAGAGCACTTTAACTATATCTCAAAGGTGTTGAAGTATCCTGAACATAGATATGTCAAAATCAAGATGGTTGCCTATGAAGTCCTTAATAGCAAAGTTTTTTGGTTTAACGTGGACTACATTATCATCCGTCGTTCAACTGTTAGATTTTAATTTTTTTGTCGATATTATTTCCGCGTGGCCATCTATTTTTTCCAAACTATTAATAAAATTAGGGAAGGTCATCCATAATTGGAGATTTTGTACCAAAATCAGTTTTTTATTTTATAAATCTCTGGATAGAAATTTTAATTTGTTTAATTTTGCCATAAACAAGAATACGAACTAGCTAACTCCAAGTAGAATTACGATAGATAAAATTAGAGGTGAGCTTTTGCATTTGAATTTGATTCCTTTTATAGAGAAGGAAAATGTACTCTGTCCTATGTGTAACTCTCGGGTTAAAGAAAACAATGGTCCATTTCACGGCGGAGATCACTGTTTTACCCGAATTTAGAGTTTTGTATCTCGGTAGACACGTTTTAACAACAGCCCAATAATTGATTGATATGTTAAATTTTCCTAACCGCAAAGTTATTCAATATGATCGCACTTCGTGGAAGTATCGCCAATATCTAATTGAGCAATTTAATTTTTAGTTACTTTAATCTTATAAATTACTTGTTCTATACATAGATATTATTTTCTATTATCATATACATTTTCACTCATTTCATTATATAATTCGTTATTAAATTTTTCTATTCATTCTTGTGAACATTTAAATCTTACTTCTGTTTTCACATCAACATATAGCAAACGGATTTTTCCATGCAGTACAGTGCTTGTCTATTTTGTAAAATTTATTTTGAGAATAAACTTGTAGGACCCGGTATATGTCTTATGTCCGTAGCAAACTCGGAAATGTAGGTAAGATAACGGATTTGTCTAGACGTGGCTTTGTTCAATTTCTGTTTAAAAGCGTAAACTAAAGGGCGATGATCGGTTTCGATTGTAAATGTACGGCCTTCCAACATATATTTGAAATGTTTGACTGCTGCATATATAGCGTAAAGCTCACGGTCGTAGGCGCTATAACGTGTTTGTGCTGGTGTCAACTTCCGGGAGAAAAATCCAAGCGGTTGGAGAGTCCCGTTAATTTGCTGGTGCAAAACAGCTCCTACACTGACGTCAGAGGCATCTGTATATAGGTGCAAAACTGCATCTAGTGCGGGATGAGCCAGTAGAGTTTCCTGCGCTAGGACGTTCTTAAGCCGAGTAAAGGAAAATTCCATATCAGTGTTCCACTCCACTGGTGAATCGCATGACCCATGGATTCCAAAGAACCAGAGATCGCGCGTAATAGAGGAAGTTGAATGGAAGCGGCGTCCTTTACGAATCTATGATAAAAATTTGCCATTCCCAAAAAACGGCGGCCTTTATCTTATCTGGGAGAGGTTGAAGACCAGATGATGTTACTTTAAAACCTAAGAATTCAATCTCCGACTGTCCAAATTTGCACTTGACTGGATTGACGGCAACTCCTGCGTCGCAAAGTCGGCGAAAAACGACAATAAGATGCTGCTGATGTTCTTCCTCGGTAGTACTTGCTACTCAGAATATCATCTAAATATACAAATACGAAATCAAGTCTTCGCAGCACTGCGTCGATAAATCGTTGAAAAGTTTGAGCAGCGTTTCTCAAACCGAAGGTCATATAAGGGAACTCGTATGCTCCAAATGGTGTAGTAATGTAAGTGCAGTCTTCTCCACATTGCTCTCGTTGACTGGTACCTGCTGGTAGGCCCGGAGAAGATCGATTGTTGAAAAAATTGATTTGCCATTTAGCATGTGGGTGAAATCGGAACAGGGTATCTATCAGGCATCGTTACCTCGTTCAACCTGCGTTAATCTCCACACGGCCTCCAGTCGCCGTTCTTTTTCGGGACCAAATGGAGTGGGCTCGTCCAAGGGCTCTTAGATGGTCTGCGTAAGCCATTTTCCAGCATGAACTCAAATTCTTTCTTTGCTGCAGCGAGTTTTTCACGATTTAAGCGACGAGGTCTGGAAAAAATTGGAGGGCCTTTCGTTTCGATAAAATGTTTAATCGAGTGCGTTATGACCAAAGGCTTGACAGTTGGGCGTGTAAGTGCCAGAAACTGCGCGAGCAGGCGATGATAGGATGGATCGGCTGACAGAACTTGCAATGTTAAAGACTTACCAGGACGAGGAGTGAGCGATACCTACAATGTTGTAGTTGCATCTCTTTCTTTTTAAATCGGGGAGCAGATGGAAATTTGCTAAAAAATCCGCTCCGATAATAGGCTTTTCGACGGCCGCTATAATAAAAGGCCAACGGAAACGCCTACGTTATCCAATGTTTAATTCTACGAGTCGCTGTCCATAAGTCGCAATAGGTGCGCCTGTTGCTGAAACTAGTGTGAATTTATCTGGACCCCTTCATTTATCAGTATTCGTAGCTGGCAGAACTGATACATCTGCGCCGGAGTCTACCAAGTACTCTACAGCTGTGGCTTTGTCAGTGACGAAAACGCGGTGTGTCGTACCCCGATCGCTGACCGCCCCTTGCGAGCGGGGGTCTAGTTTGGGTGATCTTTTAACTCTTCGACTTGTTTCTTATTCTTGGCGTCATAAGTGCAGGGTTGCCTGCAGCGAGTAGCCTTTTCGCCGAAGGTTTCATGATACCAACAAAAATCGGAGTTCGGATCAGTGCGTGAACGTAATGCGGACCTTGAACAGATACGCTCGCGCGAAATGCTACGATTGCGGCTCCGGCGTTCTAGACGTGTTATTTTTACTTCCAGCGCCTCCAGTTTTTTAATAAGCGTCTCTAAAACACTAGCTGATGCAAGCTCTTGCGTTGAGGAGCTGGTGGTGCTGATCACATTTAAACCGGATGCACATGCTATCTGGACTTCCATGGCAACCAATTGACCCAGGTCCTCCTTACTGATAGCCAATATTGTTTGAACATTGTGAGGGAGTCTTTGCAGCCACAAAGACTTCAAAAAATTTTCATCTAACTTGTCCTCCGTTAGCTGGCGCATTTCTCTCAACATTTAAGATGGTTTCCTGTCCCCTAACACCAAATCGGTGAGAAGCTTTCTGACCCTTTGGCGTTCGGAGTCTGCGAACATCGTGATGAGCGCTTTCTTTAAAGTTTCGTAACGGTTTTTTGCGGGGGGGTTAATTATAATGTCCCCTACATAATCATAAACGGTCTCATCTAGCATGTTGAGAACATAATTATATTTGGTTGTATCTGCGGTTATCCTGGCCAATTCGAAATTTGCCTCCACATGGGCGAACAATATTGAGATCGGGTTTCTCCAGAAAGGAGGTAGCTTAACGGCTACGTGGTCTACTGCAGGAGGGCTGATATTGGGCGTTTTCTTGTCTTCTGAGTTCATCTTTAATATTTTCTTAAATGTCAAAAAATACACGGCAAAAATACGGGATTTATCGTTTTAAAACAACTCAAGTCAAAGCAAACCCCTTATTTTTAATTTTGGCCTTTAAAGTAATTTGGTTGAAATCACTGTTGAAAATAAGTAAGATACAAAACAATGTAAATTAACGTTTACAAATACTTTAAAAGTAGGCATAAAAATTATGAATAATTTTAACAAAAATACAGGAAAGACAAAATTAAAGGAAAATATAAGTTGATTAAAAACTATAAACTATGAATAGTCGACAAGAATATTTTTGTATACTAATAAGGTGAACAACAGTGCCATTTGTTCTCTTCAAAAATTTTAATAAAAATAATATTATAGAATATTGATAGACAAATTGTTAAAACACAATTCCTGGGCGGAAACACCAATGTAGTTGGGGTTTAATATAAATAACTGACTTACCCATCTACTGTCAACATAACAACATTTAATATTTAGGTACAAGATATTTTGCACTGTGCACAGTGTGACATAACTTAAATATAATTATTGTATGTAATTAAAAATGCTTAATCTGTACGACAACAATCGCGAGGCGCCATAACATACATAGAACAACTAGGGACTCGTTACCTTATCATGCACTGTTACCATTCACTATCGATATGCCGCTACAAACTATTATTATTAATAGAAGTTTTATTTTTTTTTTAATTATATTAAATATAATTATGTAAAAGCGATGGGAAGCCTAGTTTTTATAGATAACAAAATAGACAAATCGCCGATCTTTAGAGAAACATTTGAAATAAAGTGTCAAGAAATTAAGGACCAGAATCAATTTTAATATACTGATAACGAAAAGATTGCTTCTCTGCATTAAAGTTTTCCAGACAACTCCAAATTTGAATGAGATTGAACAATCATGGTATTATCTTGAACTACAAATAAGAAAACACAAAACAAATATAGTTTCAGAATTGAAAAATCTATTTCATTCGAGTGGAACAGAATTATGGCCGAGTTGATGCCGAGAAGAGTGTTGAGAGGAGCAAAGGCACATAATCTTCAGGCAGCTGAGTGTGATTACATGACTTTTTTTAGTTCATTTACAATTTCTTTTATTAGACTGAATCTTATAATAACAATTGGTTATTCTATATAAATCAATAAATAGACTCTATATATAAAAATAAACATGTAATTAAGTCAAAAACTTCAAAACAATATTTCATTAGTTTAAAAGTGAATAAGTAAATGGACATGCACATTAATAAATAAAAAAAAATAAATTCTATTTTAATTAATAAGATGAATATTTTTAATTTTATCTCACTTTTCGAAAGAAACTAGCAAAAGTTCAAAATTTATTAAATTAATTTTGAATTCCTTTAATTTATTGAAATCTCTTTGATTAAAATGCATTAATAAATTGTTCATTCAATAGAGACCAATACTTAAGAGAAGTGTAATAGGATCCGAAGAGAGGGATCTAAAGCAGAGAGAGAGACTTTAGGCCAGACTAGAGTGAGGAAACTGTTTAAATACAGCTGTGTCAGCCATAGCTGGGTCAATCTTGCAGCAGAGTTCATACAGCAGTCACAACGCGTCATCAACCTTTCTATTTAACTCTCACTACCATTTTATATATTTTAGTGTAAAGTCCAGGGAGTTTGTGCTACTTTTCTATTACACAGTGTTCAGCTTTACTTCTAGTTCATTTATCTATCTAACCCAACTTCTCTCCTTCTCAAACCTATTATAAGAAGTATACAGCTATATCAAGGTTGAAAAATAACGAAGCCTCAGGAAATGATGGTATTCCATCGGAACGCTCTGTGGGGATGGTGGTCTTAAGGTATTTAAGATCTTCAATATATTATCCTACAGGTTTGGCAAAATAAAGTTAAGCCTAAGGACTAGAATAAGGATTATTATATGTTCCATGCCTAAAAGAGGAGACATCTCCTTTTCTTCTTAAGAGAGATCTACAAAAACGCTGATTTATAAAACTCTAGTACCCCGGTCATAACATATGCTTCAGAAAATTGGACGTTATGAAAAACGGATCAGGTCACCTTTATTCTTTCGAAAGAAATGTCGTCCGAAAAATATATGAAGCTATACAGGATGGTAAGAGCTTGAGGCGAGAAGGATAAACAATGAACTGAAAACCATCAAATTTGAAGAGTGAGTGTCCTCAAATTTAGATACAGTACATATCCAGGATCGTACATACTGGTCAAGCTTCTCGATGTGTGTTGTATGAAGGAATCTATGCACACTTGCGATGTCTCAGAAGATGCACGAAACCTACATAGCGTGCGAAATTGGAAAACAGCAGCACAAGATAGTGACACTTGGCCAAGGCGTTTGGTTTTAGCATCAAATAATATTAGAAATTGGATTTATTATTCTAAAACAACGTATAATTTTTTGAATGGTTTTTCCGAAAAAAAACCTAATTAAAACTGAAAAGCGAAATAATTTATTTCTTTATAATACAAGAAAGAGGAATAATTAGAATTGGAAACAGGTGATGAATGTTACTGTTAGATTACCAGTTGTAACAACATAAAAAGCTGAGAGCTTTGTCCACCATTTTCACAATTCTAAACTTACGTTGGATCAGATTAGAGAGAATGGAACACCAGTTCTAGTTTAAAAAAAAAAAAACCGTCTCAATCATATGTAAATTGAAAGTAAAGCTACAAAAGAGAGGAGATTCCAACCCAATCCCCAATGTACTTCCTCTTTAGCTCTTATACATCAGCTAATTCACACTAAATTCTTTCCTTCAAAGGACCCCAAGTCCATCTCTATGTAGTTGTATATATGTCAAACAAATTCTGTAATTATGCAACCTCTTTCAACTGTTCGGTACCTTTATTAAAACGACAAAAAAAATAAAGGTTCAAATTGGCTCTTCTTTTTGTCAGCTTTGTGTCTCCTCTAGTGCACCATGATTGGCTATTTATTAGAGTCTATTTGAATTGTTAGTTTTTTGTTCTTTTTAACTTAATACTTTCTTGTTTATTTTATCTTCTATTTAATAGACAAAGTTATTCTTGCAAAAGAATCCATAGATTTTTAATTGACTATTATTTCATCAATATTGTATTTCATTTGTTATCAGAATTTAACTTCAAGGCACTAAATATACCCTATCTATATTATAAATAAACAATATTTATGTTATAGTTATGTGTAATGACATGGCAGGGTCATAGCAATGTCAAACCTTCACAACACATAACAAAGAAAGAATAATTTATAACTAGTGGCCTAGCCGGCTGCTGTCTTCAAGACAAGGCCGCGGCCAAACAAACAAAACCAAGGGTCAATACTTTACATCAAAGCAAGCAACCGCTAAGGCTGGCCACTGACCTAAATCACTGGTCACCGAAATAACCAAGGTCGCACATAGGACAGATGTCTTGGTGTGATGTTGCTAACACTAATATATAAACTTCGCCTCATTGGAAGAGGGGATGATTATATGATTATACTTCAGTACGTCTTCAAGATTATTATACGAGCAGCAGTTTCCGCGTCCCTATACAGTTTTTATTTATACTTATTTCCTTAGTTGTGCATCTTAGTTCATTTATTTTAATCATTCTAAATTATTAGTTATTTATCTCCTATTTATTTCTAAGTATTTCTTGTTAATAGTTACCATTACTCACGTTTAAATTATTGTACAAATAAGTCTATTTTTATAAATTCCGTGTTAATAATTCGAGCACTAACTTCCAAAAATCTCTAAACTATCTTCCGCCCTCTTCAAGACATCTACTACATAACTCAGGAATCACGATAAACGATTCCACTACATATGTAATGGAAATATTTTACTTCAGACTAATTATGACAGGCTGCGCCACTGATATCATGTTTCTTATCTATACTGCAGCACAGCATCACTGATATTAGATTTTGGGCATTTATTTGAAGCGTCTAAGCGATGTCAGCGCCACCCCGACATGTTTACGATTTTATGCAACTACAGCTCTGCCCCATACACCTAGAAGAAAGACCCCAGATATTGGTATAAACACAAGTCAAATTCGCAGTCTAAATCAGCCTACAAACAAGTCTTAATATATCAAGAGTTTCTAAATATATCAAGAGACTCTTTTTAAAAGCCGAAAAAACTTACTGGTAAAATTCGATAGGTATACGATCAGGTCCCGCGAGAGTAAAAGGACAGTCAATAATATGCTTATTAATATACTGAACTAGTTAGAATAAACTCTTATATTTTAACTTATAATTGGCACTGATACTAAGATAGCGATTCCTGAAGTGTTCTGGTAGAATGTCTGTTTCAGACTGTTCTGAAAGAATGCCTTCTCTTGTTAGTACAAATCTTCTCCTTTTAGAAGGGCAAAAGACAAAGGTGACAGAGTTCTATGAACTCTTCTTGTAACGATAGTCTTCTACCTGTGTGTACCCTTTTTGCCAGCGAATGTTAGAATATTCTTTAAATAATATTTTTCAAATAAAATATATTTCTGGCATCCATCAATACACAAACTGCATTTTTGAGCACTTTGTGAGGGGAAAGAGTTTATTGAGGATAGGGTGGCCGAGCTAAGAGTGATGATGTTGATTGGTGATATAAATACTTGTTAGGTATTTAGCGGCTTAGCTATTTAGAACTCTTGTTTGTTCTAATGGGCTAACTCTCTAATGGCTAGTGTGGCTAGCTTGTTAAATACTCTCCGCCAATAAAAGGGCTTTTGACAGAAAACTGAGTCCAAATAGTTAATTGCTTGTAGTAATCAATTTCTTGAGTAATTCTTAGAGAGTTGTGATGAGAAACTCCGCAATAATAGCAAGCTCTTGAATTCCTTTTTTCAGACTGTATGTTTCTATCTTGATGGCTTGCTATACTTTTCGAATGTGGTTTTCAACTCCTCAAATGTTGTTTAATAACAGCCAAAGATTGCAGGGCTTTATACTTTTTTTTTTCACAATTCAAGCATGAAGTTTGGTGCTTAAAGTTATAGCCCATTCGTCCATATTGTGCAATAGGCGTGTCAGTGGGAAGGGGTTGACAGGAAAACTTTGAAGTTGAGCATAGTGCGATGCTAACGCCTGATCGCCGTTATAATATTCCCTCAACAGAGGACTGTTACACTTCATTATAGTGCTATATCCAAATACAGTTAGCGATTTTCTTGGTTAGGTTTACCTTGAACTTTCTATACCCATTACACTTACATAAAACTAATTCGTTTATTTGAAATATATGTTTGCGGAAAGATTTATTGTGGGTGGTTATGGAGGCTTTAGGCTTTCCTCTATGTCTCATCAGTATAAGTTTAATCCCCCTTGTCCTCTAGTGGGAGTCAAGGAAACTAAATCTTTAGTAAAAATGTTGACTGGTTTTGGGCGTTCGCCCATCATCAGGATGTTTATTTTCCTTTAAAGTGTGATAACATAGACTTCACAGAGTAAATTTACTTCATACACTCTATCAATCTAATCAACTAAAAAAAAAAATCTGGTGTGAAACACTCACACAACTTTCTCTTACTCCAGTTCTCAAGAGTAGAAGTGACAAATTTTATAGTTTGTGTACCAAATGTAATGAAATCCGTCGAAAGCGGGAAAAACTGCTCTGTTTAGTAAAGGCGCAATTCCGGTTTACTAATTGTCTTGAAACTCGGAAATTCAGCCACCGATGTAGTGCTATGTAATTATGGCTGGATGCTAGAATGGTATAATCAACTGTGAGAGCACTTTAGAGGAAAACATAAGCCCAGGCCTCCCCTAAAAGTGTCATTTGAAGAATGTTGCCAGAGAAATGGTTTAAATAAAAGTTGTAGATGTTTGCATGGCGAGTTTATATTGGTAGCGTGAAGGAAATCGTCGGAGCCAGTTGTGAGAACAATGCAACAAAGAGAATAAATCATTAAGTGAAGTGGTAAAGTAAACGCACTTTCGGTTATCATAATTGTTTCAAGCTCGGAATTTCAACAACATAGTTAAATCTGATTATTTAGTTGTGAGAATTGTCTAATACACTGAAATTGCACTGTAGATGGAAACCTAACCCAATACCCAATGAAAACCCAATATCGAACCCCACCCACCCCCATAAGTGGCCTTAAATGAATTTTCCCAGAGAAATGTTTCAAATAAAAGTTGTAGCTCTTTGTATGTGTAGATGATATACCAAGTTTGAAGAAAATCGTTGGAGGCATTTTTGAGAAAATTGCAAAAACGTAAAAACACCATCAAGTAAAGTGGTACTTCCGGTTGAGGAATTTTGACAGGTGACCCACTGTAAGATGCCATGGAGATACCTAGACGGAATATCAAGTTTCAACTTTCTACGGGTTTTCGTTATTGAGCTATGCTGTTCAAATACATACACAGACGCACAGGCACACAGACACACACACACACACACACACACACACACAGACCATTTGCTAAAGCCACTTTTTTGGACTCAGGGGACCTCGAAACAGATATTTCCGGTGAAAACTCGATATCGAAAATTACAATACTTCCTCTTACTAGGAGTAAGAGAAAGTAATAAAAAAACCTATGCCGCAAACAGCCCTTGAAGGCCAAGGCTTGCCAAACGGCTATTTGAATGGGGGTCGTGTGGTAAGTACGCCGCAGATCCCACGCCGTTTAGTTCCGGCCTTCGGTACCTATGGCGCTACTAACTGTAGCTTCCCACCTTTTATCATGATGCTGGGTCAACTCCGAATTTTGCCCTCACGGGAATCGAACCCTGAATTCTCGCACGATAGGTGAGTGCGATAGCCACTAGATCAACACGTGAGGACTAAATCAAATTAAATATTGTTAAATCAAATGATGTTGACTTGAAGTGGTGAAATATGTTAACTAAATCAAGTAAATCAACTAAATTTGATCTCCCCGTACACTCCAACACTAGCCTATTCACCTATGCTGATGATACAGCAATACTGTCACCTCATACCGACCCCGTTCTCTCCAGGCGCTCCTTGCGAATCCATCCTCACTCACTTGAAACCTGGTTAACGAAATGGAGAATAAAAATCAACCTTAATAAATCCTAATACATAGTTTTCACATTAAACAAAAAAGTGAAAACTCCCGTCTACCTGTTCAATATTCCTATTTCTCCCGCAGACCACGTTCGCTATCTTGGACTATACCTAGACAAACGACTCACATGGAATCCCCATACAAGACTTAAACGAATCACCCTCAACCAACGCTTCAGACTTCTGGCTAGACTTCTTGATAAACGCTCTAAACTAACACTGCTGAACAAAAGACAGCTTTACATCTCACAGCTCGCTCCATTTTGGACATACGGACTAGAACTATACGGCACTGCTAAACGTTCCAACCTCAATAGAATCCAAACCCTTCAGTAAAAAATCCTCCGTCGCATTGTCGACACCCCTTTTTACGTCACCAATTCACAACAACCTCAAGATCCCGTTTGTCAACGACCTCGCAAAATCCTGATATAACAAATTCCAGTCACCTATCCCTCCATCCAAATCCCCTTGTCCAAGCCCTCTATTCAAACTCACTCCCAGGTAATCCCCAAAGACGGCTGAAGCGCCGTTGGCCCCGCGACCTCCTGGATAACTGACACTGGATAGCGCATAGAGCAAGTCTATTTTATCACACTGTTTGACAAACAACCTCCTGGTAATGGGCGAACGCCCGAAACCAGTCGAAGACCACAAAAAGAAGCAGGCTATCACGGAAAATATCTGTGATGCCTTCCCAGCTCTGCGGAACCAACCATAACAAAAATTTTACTTAAAAGAAAAAATCGTCAATCACAATCGTTACGGAACGTTCACAATCGACTTTTGTCAATATTATTCCTATATGATTGCAATATACTTCTTCACTCACTGTACTAAGAGAAAGTAAAAATAAAAAACTAAAACAAATGAAAGTCTTATTATATCTTATTAATTAAAAAAAAAAAATTAAAATATTTAAAGATTCCAAATGAATGAATTAATTTGAATAAAAACTTAATATAATCCTAAATATTATTGTAAAAATTAAACAGACAATTTTAATTCTAGTCCATATGAGCAGCTCATACCTTTATAAATCAGAAACAAGTTTTAGTTAGTTGGTGGCCCAATATTATATACAAGCAAAACTTCACCTTGTTAATTGGGTTATCCAATCAGTATGTGGTACATGTGTTGTGTTATTAGAAACTGCTGTAACTCAAAACTCACGTCCTCATAGAATAATTTTCACTCATTCCACTAGTGTTTCTTTCCAGTTATTAGAAATTAAAGTTTGGCTTCTAATCCAGTGCAAGGCGATGAACTATAGTAGAACGAAATGATGAGAGGAAGGTTAAATAATAATATATAACAACACTTTCTCTCATAATATCTCACATTAAAGAGTTTCTCACAATGAAAATTCATCTTTGTCTAATAACGAATGAAACAGTTATGTCAGAAACTCATTATTAAAGTGAAATCAGTAAATCTGTAAAAATTTTGGGACTTTCCCTCCATTTTGGACTAAAAAAATAAGGAAAAGCCAACATTTGTTAAAAACATGGAATACTGGAAATCCAGAGATCTCTCTATGAATACTACAGCATGCTTGGTCTGGACACACACAGAGGAGACAGTGACGCTGGTCCATAGGTGCACATTCGCGAGTAAACCCATTGGAAAAATTCTTAGTTAAAATTTACATTCTTGCTTTGAACTATTTCTCTTTATTTTGTGAAAAACCTCTAAGCTGATTCAGATAAATACTTGTTTTTCAACTATGACCCACTGGAGCCGCTACTTTTACTCTAATAGCACATGAGCCCAAGTGCGACACACACACACACACCAAACGCATCGGATTGGGTGGTAAATAGGATGGAAGAGGCAAATATAGTTGCAGAGTATAGTAAATTGGAGGGAAAGTGGTATGCTCATTCAGGAATGCAGTTTTTGTGAGCCCAAGCAGAGTGCGTTGACGTTACCAGTATATGGTCAAGTCAAATTTTTTTAGTTTTAAGAAAAAATATCTTTTTCAAATTAAACTAGAACATTTTTCTAGAAAGGTTTCACATTATTAATGTTTAGTTCATGCAAGACTTATCATAAATAATATATTTTTTAATGTTAAAGTTGTAATCTACACATGAAGTTTACAGTGAATAACGTTTTCAACATGTCCATGTAACAGCGTTCCCAGACGTCCCGAATTTTGCGGGACGTCCCGCTTTTTGAACAAAAATAGATTGTCCCACGCGGGACAGCTAAATTCACAAATTATTCAAAAATTTTGTTTATAAGCGTTATAAAGTGATAAATGTAATATATTTTGTCATTTAATAACACTAAGACGAAATATGATGTTTCGGGAATAGCTTAATATTATAAAATTTACAAAATTATTTTTGAATATCGTGGGTAAAGCGACAATAGCGAACCTAGTATGCCACCCTGAACTATCATTGTCGGTCTTTGTGGGCTGTGTACGAAAATAGCCGATATATAATGATACCCGCATAAGCAGCGCTGAGAGACAAGTCTCGCTAATCGCATGTTTGGTATATAACTTCCTATTTGTAAAAAGAATTGTTTTCGTGAGTTTCTTTAGTATTATTTACTAAGCCCATATTTAAAGTAGTATTATGAAGATGAGTGCGAGTGAAAGTTCTGATTCGGACAGTTGTAATTTAAAATTATCTGCAAAAAAATGCAAGGTAGGAAAGCATAGATTGACAAAATATAACTGCAAGTGGGAACGTGATTATAAGTGGTTATGTGCGTCAATATCAAATGATACACAGCTTTCTGTCGACTATGCAAAAAAGAATTCGGCATTTCTCATGGTGGGCAACATGATGTCCAAAAACACTCCAATGGATCTTCTCATATAAAGATGGAAAGCGTGAGTGCAGCAAAGAATCTAACGGACTATTTTAGTAAACCAGGAACTTCCACTTCTAATATAGAAATGGAAAACATTCACAAAACATCAGCTGCCGAAAGTACTTCTGTTTATCATTACATTAGACATTCCTTAAGTTATAACAGTATGGACTGTTTTCAAAAGTTGTTGCCTGATATGTACGCTGATTCTAAAAATGTTCAAACTCGAATTTCATCTCTCTCTCCTGCTGTTGAGAGAATAATCAAAGTTTGGCCTGTTCTAAAACTGTATTTCACGGAGTCAGGAAAAAGGAAATTGTTCTAAAATGATAGAAAAGATTTTCGAATTGGAAATAGAGGAGGCAAAAACTATTACTTATTTGCATTTTGTACATAATATAATGACTGCTTTTGGTGCAGTTATGAAAGAAAATCAGTCAAATGAAATAGTCGTATCCGAATGCACGAAGAATTATGCCAATTTCGCAATAAAGTCGAATCAAGGTTAAATGATAATTTTTTTTACATTCAAACGAAACAGTTGCTGAACAAATTAGACGAAACTAAAAAAAAAAAAAAAAAAAATTATCAATGATTTCAAAAACTTCTACCGAACTGCATAGAATTCGTAAATCAGCGGTACGATTTTTGAAAAATGAAAATATTTTTGGAAAGCTAAATTTTATAACAATGAAGAACGAAATACGTTTTGAAGATATAGAGACTACTGTGTCTATATTGAATTTGACTAATGAAATAGATATGGACCAGATATATGAAGAATTTAATTTGATAAGACCATCTATTGACGTGATTGTGAAAAATTCGGAAGACTCAATTGGATAAAAAATGGCATCAGTTATTTAAGTTATTCTCGGAAAAAGATACTAAAAATATATACAAATTAAGTTCATTTATAATGAGCATACCGACATCTATTTGCTATCCCGAACCAGTATTTTCTCAGATGAATTTAAAATGGTCAGAAGCAAGAAAAACAGATGTTCCATTGAGCAGATAAAAATCGGAATTACTTGTTCAGTTCAACTTGCAATACTAATGTTCTGAATTTTATCACTATATAAAAAACCAGAAAGAAATTCTTTCTAAAGTAAAATCTTCAGCCAAATACAAATAAGTAAGTTTCTGAAAAATATTATATTGTTTAGTAATTGACAATTTGTATTTAGATTAATAAACATTAAGAAATATTTTGCTCTGTACATTTTATTAGGTTGTCCCGCTTTTTGCACCTTAATCCCGAATTTTTTCAAATTATATTGTAAAAAAATCCCGATTTGGTAAAATAATAATCTAGCAACGCTGCCATGTAATGACATATCTTTCTAGCTTTATTACTTTCAAATAACATTTGCACATATTTATTAATGTTATGGTTTCTTTATACTGTAATAACTGTAAACTTAAAAGATTTAATGAATTTTTACCTTCTTTTTTTTTATATAATTTTTATCATTTGAATAATTATTTCAATAGCAAAGTCTTTTTTCTTTATTAATTTTAATTATAGCTGTAAAAAAAATTATTTTCTTGAAAAAACCTTGAACCTTGAAAAAACTGAAGAGAAAAAAAAAATGAACATTTCAGTAACGTAATAATTTCGGTTAATCGATTTTCCTTCAGACTTGGAATTTGTGCAACATATTTAATTTCTCTTTATATTATGTGAGCGATAAAACTATATTAACAAGGAATTTTGGATTTTAGAGAGAAGTTTAAAGTCGCTGCTTCCTAGAACTTCTCTTTTAATGTATATATTGCTTTACAAACGTTTAGTAGGCATATCAAGTTAGAAAGCGAAAACCTAAAATAATACTAGTAAATTGTTGGGGCGGGTGTTGGTGTAGTGGTTATGAGCACGGACTTGTAAGTGGGAGGACCCCAGTTCGAGTCCAGCGTATAACTGGCTAAATTTTATATTTGTTTAAAAAATGTTAATAGTAAAGTAGGTGCTTCCGGCCCCCGTCCGCGACACCTAATTTGGTAGTTGGACGTTAAGCCCGCCTGAAAAAATAGGCATTACTTTAATTTTTACTAGTGTAAATTGTCTGGTATAATGAAAATGAAAAACTTTCATACACACAACGCACACCATTTTCTAAAAACCATTTCTTCGGACTCAGGGGACCTCAAAAGTGTATATCGAAAATTTGGCACGTTCGCAATACTTCCTGTTACCAGCAATATGACAAAGTAATAAAATTAGGATACACTCAATTACATGAAATTTTTAAAGCATACTAAGATTTTTTTTTATAATCGCAATTTTTTATAAAGTGTACACGTCTTTTGGCATTGCTAATTTTTCAGTTCTTTTTTTTTTGTTTAAATAAAATAAGAAATTCCATATGATGGGGATCTCATTCTATAAATAAAGATTATTAGCTGTCCAGATAGCTTATTTTATGAAAGAGTTTTTCTTAGAGAACATTGAATTCTCTAAGCCAACGCTCAGTTTTACAATGTATAAATCGTGTAACGCCCACATTATTATTAAAATATTAAGAGCATTTATAATTTCTATTGAATTAATTATAATAAATATAATGAGCGGGTAGAAATTTAATTAGCTGTTTAAATCATTTATTTTTTTCGTGCAGAAAATAGTGGGCATATTATTACAATTTGAAGGGGAAACCTCCTCAACACTGAAATTTGCATAAAGCGGAGTGGCTCTTTGTCCAATCTTATACAGGTAAGCTCTACACACAGTTTGGTTGGACCTCATCCTAGTTATTGTAGTGACCATATACTTTTAAACCATGGAACTCTATCTTAATGTTATCTTTATGAAACCATGGATTGCTCTTCACGTTATCTTTATAAAACTTACCTTTTGAGCAAGAAGTTTCGTCAATTGCGATTGATCCACTTAGATTATTAAGATTCTCTTTATTATCCTTTTCATATCGGCTGAAGGTAATTTACAATCAAAGTATTCCCCTGATATGGCCGCCTCTTTTGCTAATAATCAACAGTTTCGTTATATCTGATTCCAATATGGCTTTATTCTATGTAAAATTAAAATTGATACCTGGTATTTTATCCGTCGTAGCATGCATATCATTTAGTTCCTAACCGGTTTTGGATTTTCATCCATTGTCAAAGCAAATTCACCAAGTTCGTGTAGAGGAGTTCACTTCAACTAATGTTTCTGTTATACTCACACTTGTTGGTTGTATACAACCAAATGAATGTTGCATGCTAAGACGGATACAATATCACATGTTATTCAGCATTGCGGGCCCACCCACATATTCAATAAAATTATATTTTTTCAGTCTTTAAGAAGTGAAATATTCCAAGATTTCTATTACAATATGATTTGGGAATGTGGGCACTTGATTAAGCTTCTTAGACTATCGAATAGTATTAAATATTTTTATGCGACAGAAATTGTATATACTGAAGAGCCAATTAAAGAGGTGTTTACAGTTCCCTGCAAATATAGAAGCGTGGTCATTTAACCATATTAATTCACAGAAATTAGCTAAAGGGTCAAATGCGCAACCTGCATTGTTTCTATATTTGGAACCATCTGTATAAATAAACAGTAAGCTGTCATTTTTCTTCTGTAAAGTCGTCAAAGTAAGTATTTCTAGTACCTGTGAGAATCGCAAGTAAATTATCATAGAGTGATTTTTTACATTATTAATCAAGAATCAACATTTGTAGAGAATATTGTATGATAATTTATTGCTACGAATGATTATAATATCAAAATTAGATATTTCTAAGAAGTTGTGTGTAAGCAAGGTAGAGTTATTTAGCAAGGTAGGGTTTATTTTTGTTCCAAAACTTGTAGGCTACTACCTTGGTGTTTAATTGGCAGATTTTATTATAAATGTTATTATAAGTGTAATGACATGGAAAGTCATACCAATGTCAAAGTGGTTCCAGCCAGCTGCTATCTTAACAAAGGATGGCAGTAATAAAAGAGCAATTTATAACCAGCGACCTAGCAGGCCGCTGTCTTAAAGACAAAGCCGGCCAAACAAACAACAAAGACCTTTTCAATACTTTACATCAAAGCAAGCGCCGATAAGGTTGGTCACTGACCTAAATAAGGTCAGCAAACTACGAAGGTCGCACAAGGTCGCACCCTAGGACAGATGTCTTGGTGTGAGTGTGGCCAACACCGATATATAAACTCATATACAACGAGGTGAGCATTATATCTTATACGACGATACGAGCACGTCCATATACACGAGCAGCAGTTTACGCGAATATACACAGTTTCATTTAAACTGTGTTGAAATCTTTTAGTAGTGCATCTTAGTTCGTTTATTTTATCATTCTAATTTATTACTTATTTATCTTCTATTTATTCCTAAGTATTTTGCTAGTTATTAGTTACCATTTATACGTTAAAATTATTGTTAAAATACAGTTTATTTTTATAAAATCCGTATTAATAATTCGATGCACTAACTTCCAAAATCTCTCAACTAACTTCCGCCCTCTTCAAGACATCAATTACATCAGGAATCACACATCAAACGATAGTATAACAATTGAACTGCTGTTGAATAATTTTAGGATATAACGGTCAGATAGTAGCTCAGCCTTAAGCAGTAAAGGAAGTTCCCCAACTTTTACCGTTGACATATCTATAGTGGTGCTGTTTAAGAATCCTAAACATGTTCTACTGCAATTACTTTGAACAATTTGAGCTGGTTTTATCACAGTTTTCTTGGCAGTGTCAAAGACCGACAATGCACTGAGAATCACTTAAATTCATTAATAATTGTTGAATATGTGGAATAATTGTTGAATATGGTCTGCAATGCTGGATAACATCTGGGATTTTATCTGCCTTAGGATGCCGGTTAGGAATATCAAAAATATGCAAGCTGTGACGGTCAAAATCCCACTTCATTAATAATCATTAATCGAGCAATCAGTGAGAAACAAATATGCATCCTACGACGGAAAAAATCCTAGATCGTTAATAATTATTAAAAATAATATTATACTGAACAATGTTCTTTGTTTGATCAGGGTAAGCTCTATCAATTTACTTTCTCTACACTTCTTACAATATCTTTATCTGATAAGATCAACAATGAAATGTTAACAAATGTGCGATTTTAGAGAAAAGAATATTTTGTAAAAACTATTAGCCAGAAAGTATTGCGCCCACATTGGTTTTAGTTTCCCCACTAAAACAATTAAAGGAAATTGCTATATTACTAGATTGAAATCGAATTAAGAACACTAGTCTTTGTACAAGCATCGTCAAGCATGAGTCATATATTAAGGGAGAGCCCCTTTTGACCTTAACCTTACAAACATGTTAAAACTTAATCAGATGACACTGCGCTTCACACCCTCCAAACGTAATCTAGAAACCAAAAACGGGACAATAGAGAAAGGAAAAACAATTCTTGCCAAGAATGCATTTTATTGTCGAACAGTTTGCTTAGGGGAGAGACGAAAGTTAAATAATTAATTAGTTAGGGTACATATGAAATTAGATTTATAAGGTAACCAAAATTTTATTCAATCTTGCCGGAAAATTCAATAAAATCATGACATTTTATTCTTGTTTACGAGGGGCGGGTGTTGGTGTAGTGGTTATGAGCGTGGACTTGTAAGTGGGAGGACCCCAGTTCGAGTCCAGGGTTTAACTGCTAAATTTTATATTTGTTTAAAAAATGTTAATAGTAAAGTAGGTGCTTCCGCCCCCGTCCACGACACCTAATTTGGTAGTTGGACGTTAAGCCCGCCTGAAAAAATAGGCATTACTTTACTTATTCTTGTTTACGACTTAGGTTTTGGGTTTAGTAAATTTTCATGTTGTAGAAAAATCTTATAATCATATTCGAGAAATGTGATTCTTCTAATAGTATTTTTTTAGGTTTAGAGTTCGACAAAAAGTGTAATAAAAGTTTGTAAGTATAAATGTACTTATTTTTCATTACATGATTCTTGATTTAGGCCTATTTTAATTATATTCCACGGGATGTAATATTAAATATTTGGAGCAATCTAAAAATTATTTAGAAACCCGAATAAATGCACATAAAAGCATGTTAAAACGAACCTCTTCTACCAGCACAGCACTATTAACCAAACATGATCTAAAATTTAAAAACAGTAAAGTATTAGATTATGAAACAAACTTAAATAATTGAAAAATTGTTGAAGCAATATATATTTATGCTTTGCTAATATTAGCAAAGCGTAATAAAACAACTGGGACGGACAATATTCCTTATGAGATGTATAAAAATTTAACACCCTATTCAATGGAATTTTTGCTTGGATTGCTTAACAAAATTTTAGATAGCGAAGGGCCTCCCAAAAATTGGTCTTTAGCTATCATTAAGTTATTATTCAAAAAAGGAAATGATACTGACCCCGGAAATTATAGAGGCATAGCACTTTTTAATACAATCTCTAAATTATTTACCAATATATTAAGGCTAAGACTTTCCAATTGGGCAGAAACATATCACAAAATTCCCGAAATACAAAGTGGGTTTAGAAAGTCCTGTAGCTGTTTAGATAGTGTGTTTGTATTAACATCTACAATTAACTCCAATTTGATAAGGAAAAGAATTTCTGTGTTGGGTCTTTTTATTGACTTCCAAAAGGCTTTTGACTCTTTGAGTCATGTTAAATTGTGGGAGAAGCTAAGGATCTTGGGAGTTAGTGCTTAATTTTTACTTATAATGATCAATTTTTATAATTGCGCCAGAATAAAACTTGATGTAAATGGTGTTACAAGTAATGAAATTGCCATTAACAAGGGAGTTTTGCAAGGTGAATCTTTGAGCCCTCTCCTATTTAATTTATTTATACCTAATATAGAGGAATATTTCAGAGAGCATGGAGTTTGTGGCCTAAAAATTAATAAAGACACTGATTTAATAATGTTATTGTAATGGTTGTAGGAGGAGATGTTGGTTGTAGATGTTGATAGATAAATAACACCTCAATATCGGTATAAGATATATAATTGATATATATGTATATGACTGACTGCCAAGGACTGTATACTTTACACTACAAGAACTGAACAGACTGACTGACGTGGCTAAACGATATGTACAATTGAAGTGTAAGACTGTGAACAAAATCCTTTTTTGACTCCGTCTCTCGTTTATATATCCAACTGGCCTCTCCTCTCTTCTCACTCAAGAGGGGCTCTTTCTCTCTGATGCGTGGTGGGGGTTCACTCGCTAGTGTGGATGAGTAGTGGGGGTTCACTACCCCTACATTATAATATGCAGACGATCTCGTAATATTAGGAGATTCTTGGTCAGATATGCAAAAGAAAATTAGACTTTTGCCAGAATATTGCAAAAGTAATTGCCTTCAGTTGAATATAGATAAGACTAAGATGATGTGCTTCCGGAAAAGAGGAAGGCGAAAGGTATTGAGAGATTGGTATTATGAAGGACAAAAGATTGAAGTTGTTGAAAATTATACTTACTTGGGGGTCCCCCTTCCTACATCTGGTAGGTTTTTAATAGCTGCCAATTATTTCAAAACTAAGGGCTTAATCGCTTTCAACAAGATTAAGAGGATACTTAAAAAGGGAAGAATAGAATCCAATGAGGGTCTCTTAAAACTGTTCTCAGCAATACCCGAAGCAACTTTATTATATTTATCGGGGGTTTGAGATCTCAGATATTTCGATGTGGTTGAACAATGTCAATCCAAATTTTTGAAATCCATCTTTCTGCTTCCTCGAAATACCCCAAATTTTCACCGAGCTGAACTGAGTGTAAGGGAATTAAAAATTAAAATATTCTCTAGAATAATTAATTGGTCAGATAAAATTAATAAAATCACCAGATCGTCTTCCCAAAATTTGTTATGAAAAATTACTGGGGGTAGATTGTTCTCCTCATAACTCATTAGAACTTAATTGGGCCTCTCAGGTAAAACAGCTATTTTTAGTAATAGGAGAACAGGATACTTGGAATAACCAAAATAATTGTGACTTAAAAAAAATGAAAATTGATTTGATTTCTAAATTAACCAACCACTCTTTCACACAAGATGTTGCCCGGATATTAAATTCTAACTATAATCCATTTTACCGGAAAATATCTTCTCTGGACTTTGTTGAGCCCTCTAGCAATTTTAAATGTTCTATTATCAAAACACGAATTATATGTCAATTGCGAATCTGTTGTATTAAATTAATAAGATTGATTCACAATGGGAACAGTTATGTGCTGGATAGTTCTCAAAGTTGTCCAATATGTAATTCCGGAGAAAGTGATGACTTAAATCATTTTTTTGATAAGCTGTCCTCTGCTGTCAAACCTGAGAGAAAGATTTTTGTTGGATTATATTCAAAATCGTAGCGAACCCCTAGTGAATTTGCTACAAGTATCAAGTTTAAAGAAATTAAACGATATATATTTTTTTGTAGATAGGGCCTGTAAAATAAGAAACTTAATTGTAGATTAATAAGGAGCTTACTAAATAACATTAGAAAGGAAAACATTACTTTTTAATGATTATATTTAGAAACCTAGAATATTTATTTAATTTATGAACCCCTTCTTATTTTACATAAGTACTAGGTTAATAATTATTTCTTTTATATTGAATTTACTCTTATGTTAATAAGTACTCTATTTTTGTTAATTTGTACTTTATTTTTGAGTATCTTCTTATTTTTCTTTGTATCTCGGTTTAATTTCAGTTATAATAATAATAATAATGTACAAACCTCTTTGTATAGACCACGTCTTAAGCGAAATATAAAATAAAAAAATAAATAAATAAATATTTACGCAAAATTTATGATAGAAGGGAATGTGCACAAATAAAAAAATACATTAACACCCTTCATTTGATTAAAAAATATCTGTAAACTATAACCTTAATTTAACCTTTTGTTACAAAACCTTCCAACTTCTTTCTGTGCCACCTCTTACTATCTAAAACAATGTTTCAAAAAAATGTATTTCTTTTCAAATATACGAAAAAATCATCCAGTGGAAAACTCAACAACTAAAATTAGCGTTTCTAGCCTCCATTATTTAAAAAAAAATCTGGTGTGAAACACTCATACAACTTTCTCTTACTCTAGTTTTCGAAATTGCGATTGACAGATTTTAGAGTTTGTGTACCAAATTTGATGAAATTCGTTGGCGTTCGTCGAAAACTGGAAAAAATGTTCAATAAAAGCGCACTTCCGGTTTACTAATTTTCTCGAAACTCGCAATTTTGGTCATTCATTTATTTTTAATTAATTTTGTTTGGATGCTAAAAATGTATAATCAACTATAATAGCAGTTTAAAGAAAAACATAACCTCACCCCTCCCTCAAAAGCCCCCGTAAATGACTTCACCAGGAGAAATGTTTGAAATAAAAGTTGTAGCTCTTTATATGTGTAGTTCCCATTTTTAATTTAAAGAAAATCATTGGAGCTGTTTTTGAGAAAATGCCAGAAAACTGGAAAATACATTTCAGCTCTTCCAGTCATCCAATTTTTTCAATGTCGGAATTCAACAACACATTTAATTCTAATTAATATTATTAAGATGAACGAATTGTATAATAAACTGAAATAGCACTTTAGAGGAAAACCTAACCCCACCTTTCCCTTGAAGGTGCCCTCAAAAGAATTTTTTCCCAGAAATGTTTTAATTAAAAGTTGTAGATCTTTGTATGTGTAATTGATACCATAAGTTTGAAAAAACTTGACGAAGCCATTTTTGAGAAAATTGCAAGAAAGTAAAAAAAAAAAAAATACCAGAAAACTGAAAAATACATTTCAGGAAAAACGCACTTCCGGTCATCTGATTTTTTTTACATCCGGAATTTCAACAACACATTAAATCCTAGTTAATATTATTTATATGACAGAATTGTATAATAAACTGAAATAGCACTTTAGATGAAAACCTAACCCCACCTTTCCCCCAAAAATGTCCTTAAATGAATTTTCCCGGAGAAACGTTTCAAATAAAAGTTGTAGCTCTTTGTATGCGTAGTTGATATATCAAGTTTGAAGAGAATCGTTGCTGCCATTTTTGAGAAAATCGCAAAAAAGTAAAAAAAAAAAACCACTTGTAAAGTGGTACTTCCAGTTGAGGAATTTTGACAGCTAACCTTCTGTCAGATTCCATGGTGATACTAAACGGAATATCAAGTTTCAACTTTCTACGGTTTTTTGTTTTTGAGCTATGCTAATCACATACATACATACATACACACACATAACACAGACCATCTGCTAAAAATCACTTTTTTCACTTAGGGGACCTCAAACGGCCATATCCGGTGAAAACTCGATATCGAAAATTCGACACGATTACAATACTTCCTCTTACTAGGAGTAAGAGAATGTAATTAAATAGTTGAGCCAATGTTAAAAAGTGGCCAACTCATGTATTCATACTCAAGTAATATTACAAAGAAATCTTCCTACTAATTAAATTTATCCATTAATATACAAAATTTTCTAATGATTTCTTTTAAATAGGTCCTTACAATAATATAAGGGGAAAAAAATTCAAAATAAAAGTAATACAGTCACATAAAAGGTAGCACCAATTAAGAAAGTTCCTTCTAAAATTTAAACACAAAATTCAAAATATATACAGTTTATATTACAAAAACTAAGTATCAGCACTTTAAACAAAGTCTACTACTAAATAAAATAAAAACTAAAAAACGACAAAGGGTAAGTAAGTTTTTTTTACTTATTATAACAATAGACAAGCTTAAATTATAAGTATTGTAGTGGAATCGTTTATTGGATGATCTGATCCCACCGTGATACTACAAGATGTAGTGGAATCGTTTAATGTGATTCCTGAGGTATGTAGTAGATGTCTTGAAGAGGGCGGAAGTTAGTTTAGATATTTTTGGAAGTTAGTGCTCGAATTATTAACACGGATTTTATAAAAATAGACTGTATTTGAACAATAATTTAAACGTAAAAGAATGGTAACTATTAACAAGAAATACTTAGAATTAAATAGAAGATAAATAATTAATAATTTAGAATGATTAAAATAAATGAACTAAGATGCACAACTAAAGTAATAAGTATAAATAAAAACTGTATAGGGACGCGTAAACTGCTGCTCGTATATGAAGACGTACTGAAGTATAATCGTATAATCATCCCCTCTTCCAATGGGGCGAGTTTATATATTAGTGTTGGCCACACTCACACCAAGACATCTGTCCTAGTGTGCGACCTTGGTTAGTTTGGTGACCACCGATTTAGGTCAGTGGCCAGCCTTAGCGGTGCTTGCTTTGATGACAGCAGCTGGCTACCGATTTAGGTCAGTGGCCAGCCTTAGCGGTGCTTGCTTTGATGTAGGGGTATTTACCCTTGGTTTGTTTGTTTGCCCGCGGCCTTGTCTTGAAGTCAGGCAGCTGACTAGGCCACTAGTTGTAAATTATTCTTTCTTTGTTATCTGTTGTGAAGTTTTGACATTGCTATGACTTTGCCATGTCATTACATCACATAGCAATGTCATTACAGTATACTCACTAATATTTGATGAAAACTTGGTCTCTCCAAAATGGATTATTATGCAAAACTTCTTTTATAATGTTGGTATTAATATACATTTTTGACTTCCATATTATTAATAAAATAAATTATGTAACACGCTATTAATTCTTTTAATTGTAACAAATGTAATTATTGTATCCTAAAAATTGTTCCTTTATATTTTGTTGTTGTTGTAGATGCCCTTGAAAATGGCTAGCAAATTGCTGAAACCTTAGCGAGGCTGAAAACTAGGTTCATATCTTCTAAAATTCTTTCAAGAATTTTCTAAAGGAAAGCATAAATATATTTAAAATAAGTTCCAAATTCGAGCTTCATGTTTATTTCCAGTGTGGCCAGAAGTCGCTTACAAATCTCTTAATACTTGGTTAAATTAGTGTTTCCCTTCCCTTTTATTGGTATCAAATCTGCTTTTATCTTCTTGGTACTGAACATTTACTTTCTAGCTTCCAAGATAGGACAATATCACAGTGATGAGAATGGAGTATTATCTTTATTCTAAATGTTGATTAGAAGTCTAATTAGGGCTGACGGTAAGATGTTGCTTTCATTAACTTCTTGTAAATAGCTAATTGGATCCTTCAATGAAGGGATTATGGTTTAGTAGACATCTATTTAAAATGAAACGCTTGCCGCAATTTCTCTTGTAGAGTTTGGAGAAAGAAAAGAAAGAAACTCTCATCCTTCATATGTTAGATTGCTTGGTTTGTAAGATAAGACTCAGAAGGAGGAGAAAGATGGAAGCAACTTGACTGTGAAAGAGCTTTGGCTGCTTCCCCTACAAATGTTAATAAATTTTTAGTCATTTCTGTCCTTGTTAATTTTTTCCTGTAAAAATAGTGTTAGGTGCTCGATTACTACGTAATTCCGAATGTTGTTATTTATTAGGGTATTGTCTATAATGACTTTTGATAGCCATATGATTTGGTAAAAAAATAATACAATCTCCAATAATATTGAAAAATCGATCTCGGAAAGTTTCAATTTTTTTCCACAACTCTCTCCACCAATTAAAAATAACTAGATTTCTTCTACGTCCGATTTTTATTTAGCACTAGCTAAACCCGGCCACGCTTAGCTGTGGCTCAGTCTGATTTTAATTATTAGGGAAGTAAATAATTGAAGTATGATAGTTAACATAGATTCAGCAAGTAAACATATCATTCAATTTAATACCCTACTTTGCGTTGCTGTGAACTGAAAGGAAAGAAAGAAAAAATGTTTTTAATTGAAAGAATGTTTTTAAGAGCTGAATGCGCTGTTCTATCTCCTTCCATCAATGTAGCAGTATTACCTAAAGAAGCAAGTGCTAAGGCAATATGGCCATTTGAACGGATTTTAACCAGGATTAAGGAAATTAAGTACGTTTTTCCAGTTCCACCTGGAGCATCCAAAAAGTAAATCAATCGGATTGGTTGGTCACAGCTTGTATGATGGTATCAAATGCTATCTTTTGTTCTTGAAGGAGTGTCAATGTATTTTCTTGGATGAATAGTTGTGAGTCAATTCTGGTGTATGATTGGTCTCTGAGCAGTTCTCTCTCGAATGTTGCATTGATTGACCTATCTGGTACAGTTACTCTCAATAGTGCCAACAACTTGCCTGCCACACATTTCAAGACAAAGATCCTTAATGAAGATTAGCGCTTCATTGTATATTTCTTCTGTGAAATCCACGCCATGATTGCGTTTCTTGACGTATTCTGTGCAGAATATTTTCGGCAGAGAGCGCGCCATGATCGCAACGCGTCTGCATCTGTCTATTTCTGCCAAATTCACGAAACGCTCGGACTACTGGAAAAGTAGTCGATGGATTGACTTGAAATTTTTACACAACGTATATTTATAATTTTTACACAATGTTTCTATATAAGAGTATTTATATATACATTTTACTCCGAAGTTCCCACGGAAACGGCAAATTCCGAGCTAAACTCCGTTCAAACGGCCATATTGCGTTAGCACTTGCTTCTTCAGGTATCGCTAATACGTTGATGGAAGGAGGTACAACAGCGCATCAGCTCTTAAACTGTCACTAAACATGCACTTCACAGAAAACCCAACATGTAACATTTCTAAAATCAGGAATGGGAAAGGTTCTTCGGGCATACAAAATCATTGTATGGGATGAGTGTACAATGGCTTATAAGAAGTCATTGGAAGCATTAGACCATATATTGAAATAATCAGGTTCCATTTGGTGGAGTAGCATTGGTATTACTATCCGGTGACTTCAGGCAAATTCTTCCACTGATACCTCGCTCAACACCAGCTGATGAATTGCCATGCCTGCTTGAAATATTCAACTCTTTGGAGCACAGTAAAAAAAATCCATTTAACAACGAATATAAGAGTTCAACTTCAAAACGATCCAACAGCTGCCATGTTTTCTAGATAGTTACTCGAACTCGTTAACGGCACTGCTCCTACAAATCTCTACGAGAAAAATCACCTTACCATCTAATCTCTGCTACATGTACATTCAAAAGAAGAATTAGTAGACAAGGTATTCTAAAGCATCGAAACAAATTATCAAAATCACGCTTGTTTAAGCGGAAGAGCCATTCTAGCGGCTAAAAATGTCGACGTACTCGATATGAACAACATCATTCTAAACAGAATCGCAGGTGAAACAGTGACATACAAATCCATTGACTCCGTGAGGGACCAAGGTGAAGTAGTGAATTTTCCAACGGAATTTCTTAATTCACTCGATGTTCCCGGATTACCGCCTCACATTCTAAATTGGAAAATTGAGTGCCAATAATATTGCTCCGAAACATCAATCAGCCAAAGTTATGCAATGAAACACGATTAGTAGATAAAGAATTGATGAATAATCTAATCGAAGCAACAATTCCCATTGGACCTCATGAAGGTGAAGACGTACTACTTCCACGAATACCACTCATTCCGACAGCTATGCCGTTCGAGTTCAAACGACTTCAATTTCGCTATGACTATCAATAAAGCCTTGCGTTCGCTATGACTATCAATAAAGCTCAGGGACAAACTTTGTGCGGTTTGAATTTAGAAAACGAATGTTTCTCTCATGGGCAATTATATGTCGCATGCTCCAGAGTCGGTAAACCATCTGATCTTTATGATTAAGCAGAAAACGGACAAACAAAAAATGTAGTCCATTCACTAGCTTTACAATAAAAAAAGACTTTCAGTTAAAAACATTTTTTCTTTCTTGCCTTTCAGTGCACAGCAACGCAAAGTAGGGTATAAAATTGAATGATGTGTTTTCTTGCTGAATCTATGTTAACTATAATACTTCTGTTTACTTTCCTAAAAATCAGACTTAGCCACAGCGAAGCGTGGTCGGGTTAGCTAGTATTATATACAAATTACGCTATTTGTTATTGTTATGTTTCTTGATATGTGAAAAAAAAGGTGTAGTTGCCCATTTATATAATGTATATCAATCAAAAAATATAAAACAAATTATTGAATAAGCCCAACAATTAGGAATAGCAATAAAATTAACTAATTTCATAAAATCCGTTTCCCAAAATGATAATGTTTTAATCAATAAAATGAACTTTAATCAAGTATTGATGAAATACTTTATGTCACATCTCAGTAAGCATTAGATCACACTTAATTGCTGAGGGTATGCTATAAATAGAATTAAGAAAGGTTGTTGTTGCTCATAAAATTTACACAAAGACCAGCAAAATTCAATTCACACACACACACACACCATATTGTTTAGTTTAGAAGTTGTATTGACACCCTTTTGAAACTCACAACAACAGAGGGACAGATTTCTCCCCTAAGGATTCTATGTGAAGGGTGCATCTTAGATTGCCTCAATATTACTTCCACCTTTATACTGTGAATGTTTAATGATTTCAATGTCCAGTCTCTCGCTATAGTACATGGCTCTGACTCACTTTGTCAGACTTTGGCTTAAACCATCAAATTTATGTAGTTCATCCCCCCCAAACACAAGGTAAATGTATAAAGTAGATATCGTGAGGGTGGGACAGTAGACTAGAAGTTGAAATGGATTTCTATTGTGTTCATCTTCTCGCCCTACTATATACAGATGTCACATTGTCTATGGGAAAACTTGCAATGCTTGCCACATCCTGGAGAATTTAACAAGGATAAGGTTGAACACAAACTTTCCTTTTTGCCAGTAATGGATCACTGATTAGTGATTTTGTGCGGGTTATAAATATTATAGTAGTTTGAAGCACATAACTTAGGACTCTAAGTTCAGTTCATTTAGATTATTGCCAAAATGACTTTTGGGGAAATATTGCTAATATGACAGCTGTTGAAATGAAAGATATTTTTTTTAATGGATTCCAAAAGATATTTTAAAAATTCGTCTCCTACTTAATTCTCTAATAATTAATAATTAATCCCTAAAATAAATATCACTGTTACATCAAATTTTGTAATGTATTTAAATAAAGTAACCAAAAGATATCTAAAGTAAAAGGAATGCAGTTGTTTCAATAATTACTAAAACTACTTCACTGTTGTGGTGGTTGGTTCCGCAGATCTGGAAAGCACCAGAGACATTTTCCGTGGTAGCCTGCTTCATTTTGTGGCCATCGACCGGTTTTAGGGCGTTCGCTCATCTTCAGGATGCGTTTTTCAGACAGTGTGACAACGCATCGTGAAGATGGGCGAACGCCCGAAACCGGTCGATGACCACAAAATGAAGCGGGCTACCGCGGAAAATGTCTCTGATACTTCACCGTTTTATAAAATCAGCTAAGTTAACAAATAAAACAATTATTTGAAAATATTGTCAAGAGAGAAGACAGGCCCACTCTAGCCTGCTTAAGTCAGAGAGTACCAGAGACGGCCTGTCTTCTCTCTCTTGCTGATGCCCTCTCTGGTACTGTCTGACTTAAGCAGGCTAGAGTGGGCCTGTCTTCTCTCAGGCCTGTCTTCTCTCTCTTGCTATTACAATTGCTACAGCTAAATTTTATATAACAAAGTTTTACTTTCTCTTACTCCTAATGTCAAATTTTCGATTTCGAGTTTTCACCGGAAATACACATTTTGAAGTCCCTTGAGTCCAAAAAAAAAGTGGTTTTTAGAAAAAGTGTGTGTATATAAAATATATGTGAACAGCATAGCTCGAAAACGATAAATCACAGTAAGTTCAACGTTCAAAGTGCATTTCTAGGGATCAGTTTTTCAGTTTTTTGAGATTTTCTCAAAAACGACTCCGGAAAGGGCACAGCTGATAGGTTAGCATACTGGATTCCCACGCAGAGCACAGCTACCCTTAGATTTTTTTTCTTCCTAGGAGCTTCTACACTCAATGTCCAGTGATGGACAGTGTTGTCTGTAACGAGAGAACACTCTCCAGAGGCTGGCAGTGCACTGAGACGGCTCCGGGCGCCAATGACCATAGATATTGACACGCCTTAAATAATAATAAAAAAAAGGCTCAAGGGCTCCAATAATTTTCTTCAAACAGTGTATATCGACACGAATACAAAAAGAGCTTATATACAACTTTTATTCGAAACATTTCTCTGGAAAAATTCATTGAGGTAGGCTCTTTTGGAGAAAATGGTAGGGTTTTGTTTTCCTGTTATTTATAGTTTATTAAACAATTCTATCATCTAAATAATATTAATTAAAATTAAATATGTTGTTAAAAAATTCTGAGTTTGAAGGAAAACCGGTTACGCGGAAGTGCGTTTTTACTTACATTATTTAAAGTTTTCTACGATTTTATCCATAAAAAAAAAACACCAACAGATTTCATTAAATTTGTTACTGTAATTATGAATTTAATGATCAATCACTTTTGTCGGCAACTATATTCCCAAGAAATTTTATTTAACGAAGTTAATTGGGAGGGGGAGATTGTATGTTTTCCTCCAAAAAAAAAAGTCATTTTATTAAATTTAGTTACTCCAATTGATATGAAATTGAAGACAGTTATAATGGGGTTGTTGAGGAGAGAAATTAGGTTTGATTAAATGAACGAGATATGCTGGCACTAATATAATGTAGCTAAGTTTACACTAACTGCACTGGACTTTATAATGAAACTGACAGAATGAATGGTGAGAGTAGAGATATGATACGATGCGACGACTGATGTACAGTTGTATGGTTGTATATGATAGATGCCTTTAGATAGATTCCTACTGGCTTATATACACAGGTTCTCCCACTCTAGCCTGCCTAAGTCAGAGAGTAGTCTCTGTTAACCAGTAAATTGCCGTAAGAGAAAGTCGTGTGAGTGTTTCACACCAGATATTTTTGTTTTTAATTTGTCTATTGAAATTCGCAACTGCACCAACACGGTAGAGTGATTGGACATTGATTGGCAAGAATTTTGTCTTCTCTCATCTCCCTTCTTATATTCATTGAATTTTAATATTCTTTTATGATAACCCTATTTCGTTGGGTGGCGCCTATAGGAGGCTAAGTAGCTTATGCTATCATGTCGTAAAAAGATAATTATTTCTAGCTTTTTCGACGGCCTTGAGGAATGGGTTACCTGCAACCTTGAGTTCATAGATGGAATATTCTTTATAAAAAAAATATATTTATTATAAGGAAATTGAAATGCAAGTTCTATTCACATATGTAATTATAATAGTGACGCCTTATCCATATGATCACATTCTCTTGTGTGCCCCTCAGGAAAATGCTAATTTAAATATATATTCATACTATGAAATATTTTTTGTTAATTAGTGAAAACTCTAGCCGGTTAAGATGAATTATTGTTTTTCAATTCTGTTACTGGAACCAATACTTTCTAATCGTTCAACAGTTAAACGGCGACTTCATACAGTAGAGTGGAAGACTAGGTTAGTAGAGGCAAAAGTAGCAGAGTGTAGTAAATTGGAGTAAAGTGTAAGCTGTGTATTTCTTTAGCACGCAAAGTTATTGTGCTCTGTAAGGATGTTATGGGGAGATGCTTGGTTGTTTGATTTGATGAATGATAAACACCTTAAGATGGTTAAGATATGTAATTGATATATGTATATAAATAACTGACTGCCAACGACTTTACACTTTAGAGTTTAGTACTGAACTGAACTGACAGACTGACGTGGCTAAATGATATATATGGAGTGATGAGAGTTATAATAACGGAGTGATATCTGATGTGTGAATCAACTGAATTCTATCTGAATGATCTCTGATTGCCTATCTCTCATATATATATATATACACTGGCCGAGCCTCTCCTCTCTTTGCGAGAGGGGCTGTTTCTCTCCGCTAGAGTGGATGAGTGGTGGAGGTTCACTACCCCTACATGCTCCCTAGCAGAGAGCATTCATTGATGTTAGCAGACAAATATCTGGTCAAATATTTTTAATTATAACATAAATATATTTTTTTTAAAGTCATTTCTAATTATAAAAGTTATATTGTAAAAACTTTTTCTAGAATATTGTAACGCAGCCAGTGGTGCCATCTAGGAGAGAAGGCAGGTACCTAAGGTTCTCTTAGTGGCCGCAGGAAGCGCTAGCGGCGCTCTAGTTCTCTCTAGAAGAATCGAGGAAGTTCTAGAAGATTCCTCACCGGTATAAATAGTGGGACCCTATTTAACTGGAGTTTTTCCAGTTACAAACGAAGTCACTAGTTTGTGAAAAATGTATAAAAAGTGAACAAAGTGAACTTTTGTAGTTTAAATTGTGAAGTAATTATTATTAAGTGTTGTATTTTATAATTTATTGTGTATAACAATAAATTGGTGTTTTCTTTATTCAAGTTTAGAGTATTTTAGAGTATTCGAACCCACTTAAAACTAGTTGCAGTAGCTAGTTTAGAGGGAAAAATATTACCATATTTTCAGATTATTAAAGTTTTCATCATACGAGAGTAATATACAATTTAATAATTTTTTTTTAGCTTATACCACCTGAAACCATGAAAACTGGCTGAATCAATCCTCTACTCTCCCCGCTTCTTCATTGTTCCGTAATTATATGTTTCTTTACGATGCGTCGAGAATCATAATGACTTCAAAGGCTGAAATATACTTCTGTATCGCAGCTAACTCCATATAATTTATAACTTAAAATGAAAAAAATATATATATTATATGTTTTCTGCAACTTCTAGAAATAGTGAAAGCAAGGATTAGAATGAAGTTGAAGAGTTATTCTTTGGATTAAGTGATGGTCATCTTGTAAAAGAAGAATGGATGCTGTAGTCGTAACTATCACAGTTTTTCAACGCTCTAGCTTCATATCAAATGAAGAGACAGGCTTAACTAAAAGATCGATGTTGTAGGATTTTACACAGAATATTGTGCGACACAAGATAATGCGTACATCTTTCTACATGGCACATTTATTAGCTTTTATTTGATTTAATAAAGTTTATTCTTTAAATAAATATAAAATTATTTCCCTGACTATATTGCTTGTTGTATATTTTTTGTTTTATTTAATATCTAAATCATTATTAATTAAATATTTGTTATATAAATGTCTGAAAAGTGTTTTTATATATTCTCCACTTTGACACTCTTGTAATCTGACCATGATATCATGCTGTGAAAGTTTTGATTGCTGTTTTTGATCATATATTCTGTAATAATGGAAAGCAATCAACTATATAACTTACTTACTTACGTGACATACTTTTAGATGTATATTTGTCAGTCTATCTTAACAGATTAGTAACAAATACTGTCAATACAGCGAAAGAGCCGAATAATTAACATTATTTGCTCTATGGCTCCCATAATTTTCCACTGGCTCAGAGCGTACACGTAGTCAGGTACTCATTTCTAGCTTTTCAGATACTCACAAGCAGATGGGAAATCCGCTCTTGCCAGATCTCGCATTAGTAGAAGACATATGGAATAGTTATTCAGTCGGATAAAACCTTCAATGAACACTATCAGTCAGAAGCAATAACCTCAAATGCTTAATGAGTGATCCGGTCAACAGACTTACCATAACTCTTTCAACTCCATGTTGAGCACACTGCCTCAAGTTTTTGCGAAGCCTAATTAATTCTTTTGTTTGGCACTGTGCCAATAAAATTCTTCCACAAACCTTCATTTGCTGTGAGCCAAGGCCATAAAAAAGCTGACTTTGCTTTTTCATTGCCCCGAAACGATGCATATTCTGGCACCTAGGAAGTTATCCAGTTTGGTGAGGGATTGAATACAATTCTTCATCAGATTAGAATTACTTTGTTAAGCATTGATGGCCTAAATCGCAGCTTGACAATTCGTGAATAGCCATTTTGGTACCTTCTCACCTCAAGCACCTCATAGAAGGCTGTGGCATCTCTCCTCTTGTATCTTACCCAAAAATAAGTTTTAGGCTTATGTTTACAAATTTCGGCTTATGATTGTGATGAGACGAATTTCGCCTATTATAATAGGCGCATGCGTCTGTTTAAGCCTATGAGCAAACCACCTGGTCCCACCTTGGAATATTGTTATTATTATTTGTCTTTGAGGAGGGAAACCCTACGCTATCCAAAGCCTCACTGGGCCCATATAGCTACCCCAAGAAAAACAACAACAATTCGGGTCTAGAACAAGTCCCGGATCTAATCCATCTAAGATTCACCGCAGTCCGAATAAATCGGACAATAAACTTAAACGGAAATAACCAAAGCTCTTCCTCAGACATCCTATTCCGACCAAAGGTCCTATACCTAATTTCCTCACAACCCAGGCAATCAGTCATAAGATGGATGGGTGTTTCCTCCTCTGTCTCACAGACTCTACAAAATGGATCCGGCATGAGCCCCATTATGTAGAGATGTCTCCTTAAACCACAACGTCCAGTAAGAGATCCAACCAGATGCTTGCGCAGTGGCAATATCGTAACCAATGAAGATCTCCTGGGTGCGATTATTGCTAGTTGAAAAGTTTTACCACCTTGGATATAGATAGTAATAGATGTAATAGTAGAGTTACCTTGAAGAGTTAAGACTACTAAAGCCGCGTTAGGGGTAGTATTCATTATCACACTTTAGCAACTGTTACAGTTAATAGATTTATGTGTACGAGTATTTTATATTACTTCCTCTCACTCCTAGTAAGAGGAAGTATTGCGAACTCGTCAGATTTTCGAAATTAAATTATCACCGGAAATACTTGTTTTGAGGTCCCATGAATACGAAAAATGTTTTTAGCGAATGGTCTATGTGTGTGTGTTTTTTTTTTTTACAGACTATCTCGAAAACGAAAAGGCGTAGGATGATCAAACTTTTAAGCACTCACTATCGCCGCATCAGGCATGAAGATTTGTGGCAAAATCAAACCGGAAGTACAACTTTACTAAATAAATTTTTCAGTTTCATAATTTTCTTTAAACTTCGTATACTATCTTCGCACATAAATGCTTATCACTTTAATTTGAAGCAATATCCCGGGAAAATTGATATTTTGGGGTTCTAGGGGAACAGTAACGTTATGCATTCCTCTAAAGTACCATTTCAGTATAATATACGGTTTTATCCCCTAAATAATATTTATACACATTAGAAACGTTGGGGGAATTCCAAATTTGAAGAAAAGTGGTTTACCGGAAGCAGCGCCCACTCTAGCGGTTACGTCGCCCCGGACAAAAAGACAAATTGCCGCCCCTTAAGAATATATACTCTACCGATCAGAAGTTTGGGATCAGTAAAAAAATTGGGCCTTAAACTATAGTCGATCGTGTCCAATTGATATTCTTAAAGTTGCTCTTAAATCTGCCATGACAAGACCCCAGTAGTTTCGTTCGCTGGAAGTTGAATGACGGGCAAGTGAAAACCAAGATTTTTAATAAATCTATAAGATTCTGGCTGAAGATTTTATCGATATAAAGCAGCTCACCTCTGAAGATATACTATAGAAGACTTGTGAAGCTTTTGGATGGTTCTGACATTCCTTTTAACTGGGTGGCTTTTGTGAGAGAAATGCTTTATTCTATAGGAGCGCAGCGCATCTGGGAGGCGTAGCATTCGGTCGTGGTCTCTAATAACTTAAAAAATCTTTCTCTAAACTGACATCAATGAAGTAATCAACTCTTCATACAACATCCACTATAGATTGATTGTCCCTTGGCTAATGGTAGTTCATATGTAAATATTAGGTGCAATATCATTAAAACCAGATTGATAGCTCAAATTAGAGTAGCTAGTGATCGTCACTCCAGGATTTTTACTTTCTCTTACTCCAAGTAAAAGGAAGTACAATTCTATTGTCCAAAGATAATTCATTAGAAATAAATAGATGGTCAAAATTCCGAGTTTCAAGGAAATTAGTAAACCGGAAGTGCACTTTTACTGGTCATTTTTTTCAGTTTTCGACGAATTTCATTAAATTTGGTACAAGCATAAAATTTCAATTATAATTTTGAGAACTGGAGTAAGGGAAAGTTGTGTGAGTGTTTCACATCAAATTTTTTACAAGAATAGCCCATTTATTTGATCCTAAAAGAGTTGTTTTACTTGTGTCGTGGGCAAAAATGATCATATTATGCACTTTCTTTTGGAATGCCCTTATAAATTGAGGAGGTTGTAAATAGGTATTTACCTCCATACAGTTCTTATGTTTTTGCTAGCTTACTAGATATAGAAAATAAAGACAAGTCAAACCACTTATTTTATTTTATCTCTGAGGCTTTGGAGGAAAGATATACATAGGTTTGCAAACGTATTATTTAAATTATTTAATACCTAAGGAGATCCCTCAAACTCCTTCCCTAAAATAATTTGTATAAATCAATAAAGTCTATTTAATCATTGTTACTATCTACTTTATTAATCAAGTATTTAATATTATTTTATTACTTTGAAGATTAAGCTGTAATGTTTGTAATGTTTCTTCTTGTAACGTCTGTATTTTTTGTTCAGCTTTCAGCAGTAAATATTGAATGAAATTTCTCAAGAAATGTATCAAGTAATTGGACCAGCCATTTCAAGAGATTTTGAAGCTGCTTTCAAAAATATATCAAATTTACTCCATAGCTGCTAAATCAAATAAAATGCTAGGCTTTATTTTTCGGAATACCAACCAATTCAGGGATCTAAATTCACTCAAACTTCTGTATTGTGCATTAGTCAGATCTCACCTGGAATTCTGCTCCCCTGTTTGGTCACCCAAGTTTCTTTATCACACTGAAACTATTGAAAATATTCAAAATAAATTTCTAAGATTGATTGCTTTCAAACTTAATATCCCCAGACAAGAATTAGACTACACAACCCTCAGAAACCATCTCAGATTGCTAACTTGTACAGATCGAAGGAAATTATTCGATTTGCTACTGGTCTACGATATTATCCATGGCCTAATAGACAGTTCTGAGTTACTATCCTCAATAACCTTCCAAGTCCCTGTCAAAAACGTTAGGCACCGCAATCTTTTCTTCATAAAATTTTATACAAATCACTACTCCTATAATTCATCAATACCTCGATCATTAAGATTACCGAATAAACTTAGTTCCGAACTAGATATTCTTCATCTCTCCAGAATCCAGTTTAAAAACGCACTTACTGATTTTCTTCTATCCTTCAAGCACAACATTCCATAAACCAAATCTTGCACCTTACCTTTTCCCAGTAATTAGGAAATATTTATCATCAAATATTTGTATGTACTTATATTTTTTCTTTGTTATCTTAATATTTCCAGGTTTGACTATGTTTATTATTACTGAACTTTTACTTATTTTTTTATATAGATCTATTTGATGTAACTTTCCCTCTCATAAAGGTTGATTTTCATTTTGTTATTTTATTATTTCTCAATATATGTTAAAGAAAAGTCAATTCCAAATACAAGGTAAACTCTTCCTTGACCGATTCACATTATCTGGATTAATAGATTACATATGCAAATATACTTATTTCTTTATATTAAATATTTTTTAGATTTTAAGTATTTTTTAGATTCAAATGTTTTTATAGAGTTATATTTATACTACTTGTTGATGTTGATAGCTGAAACTGAATATACTATGTACAAAGGATTTATAATCCGTTAAATAAATAAATACAATAATCAACCAAATACCAACAAATGAAATTAGCCAGTAAATTTAATTGACAAGATTTGGATAAAAGTTCTTGAACTGTATGTTGATAGTAACATATAAATGCTTATAAAAATAATGATTATATAGGATGGATTGCTATTTGAATCTATCCTTCAATAGTCTTAAATTTCTCATTTTAACATTGTATCTAAGTATTACATACTATAATATTAATATTCGCAGCCCTCTATAGCTTCTAGCTGAAAAACAAATGTAAAAAACCTGAACCCTCTCATAAAAAAACAGGAGGGAAAAATAACATATCAAGCATTATTCCAGAAAAATATCTTGGCAAATAATATGCCAAGAATTATCTTAATAGCTTACGAAAGATATATAATGTAGAAAAAAGATAAATATTTGAATTTAATTAATATATATTAATATAATTAATACATTCATTTATTTCTAGTTTTAAAAATGAAGTGTAAGCTTTTTTTTTCAATGTAACAGACATCTATGTAATTTTTTCAGTTTTTGTGATTTTCTCCATAAAAACACCGACGAATTTTATTAAATATAAAGCTACAAAGTTATTTTATTAAATATAAACTATAAAGTTTGTCGATTACAATTTTGAAAACTTGAGTGAGTGTTCAACACCAGATTTTTTTTTTTCTAATTAATCAAGTAATTGAAATTAGTATATTTGTAGTTATAAATATGGCCACCAGATAACAACACCTACTAAGAAATCAATTTTATTTATGGTTCTATAGTTTGTCACTAGGTGTCACTACTTCCAAAGATTTTTTTGGGAGTCCATTACGCTTGTCTCTTCCCAAAGACGCATTTTAAATTTTTTATATCAGAGGATGGCGCTGTGATCGGGTGGCAAATTTGGGAACTACAATTCTGTATATCTAGAAGCTTATGCTCTCTAGCGGCAATTATTTGAACTACTACAAATTCCCTCCCCAAAGACACATTTGAAATTTTTACAACACAGGATGGCGCTGTGATCGGGGTGGCAAATGTTGGAACTACAATTCTGATTATCTAGCAGCTTATGCTTTCTAGCGGCAATTATTTGAACTACTACAAATACTAGATTAAGTAAGTGCTGTTACCTGGCGGTGAATTCAGAAACGTTAATTTCATTTGTTTTTAACTATTTTTCTTTTTTTATTTCAACTAAAATGTAAAATTTGAATTTATTTTTTTTTTTTATAAGAATACAGTCCTAATTTTGTAGTATAAACTTCATCTACAACAATTACATTGTTAAAGCAGTCAGAAAAAAGAAAAATTTTATATTTGTTCCTCAGCTCTATCTTTTTTTATATCTTTTATTAATTATTCAATTATTTGTTAAAGGGGACTAATTGTGACTCTAAAATTAGTTGTTATTTTCTCTCTTATTAAGTTACATGTATTTATTATATTTAATACCGATTTAAAATATTCTTCCAAATAATTGTGAAGGGTGTTTTATCCTGAGACTTAAATTGTCCTGCAAATTGCCGTCACCAGCATTGCTACTGATTGATAGAGAGCTTGCTATCATACAATGCAATCTTATTTAGGTAAATAGTATAATCCTCACCTCCTTTATTTATCTGTAATACATGTCCACTAACCGTTTATTTGCCAATGAATTATACAATAAAGGAATGAAGGGTGATTGTTTTATACCATATTTCTTTTTCCTAAATCGCGGCAGTAGACTAAATAAATTTAGGGATGTCAAATCTAGACTATGAGGGAAAATGCAGATTTTGTCAACAGAGCATCATTTTGATTAGAAACATAATTTTTTTCTTGTACAACCTTTATTTGAATCTTATTTTTCGCATTATTTGTTTGTCACAAAAGTTTTATTTTCGGGACTTCATCAGTCATCAGTTATTTTAGTGGTACTTTCGAGAAAAGCATATTGCTAATCAGTTATTTTAGTGATACTTTAGAGAAAAGCATATTGCTATTGTTCCTTCAGAAAAATGTGGCCAATAAAAGTGATAAGAATTTATATGTATAAATAGTATTCAACGTTTAAAGAAAATCGTTGCAGCCAATTTCGAGAAAATCACGAAAAAGTGGAAAAAAAAATTCAGTAAATTCGCACTATCGGATGGATTTTGCCGTCTGTGCAATCCAAAAAGTAAATTCTGGCAATTTGAATTAATTAACTGGTTTTGTTTTTAATTTGTTTGCAAAGTTAAGCCTTTGCACTTCTATGGCTAGTTGCAGCGCTCGCTCTAGCGGTTACGTCGCCCCGGACAAAAAGACAAATTGCCGCCCCTTCATATATATACACTACCGATCAGAAGTTTGGGATCAGTAAAAAAATTTAGTTATTTACCAAAATTCTTTAAAGAAAAATATAGTTACATTGTAATAAGAATTTTCCAGTAACGTGATTCCCCCATTTAAATGGCACCTTTTAAAATAAATATATTATTAACATTATATACCTCGAAGGATACCTTTATACGCCCGGAGCTCTTCTCGGTTACCCAGGAGCCTCATATAGTTTCCATCAAGGAATGGATAGAAGACCAGCATCTGCAATGGTGGGAAAGAACGCCAGGGCAAAAACAGGCTAAATTCTTTATTAAGACATTTACCTACATTCACCAGGGATCTACTGAGCCATAGCCGAAGAGATATAAGGATAATAGTGGGTCTACTAACAGGCATTGCAGGCGGCTGAATAGGCACATACACCATTTACCACTAGCAGACAACGCGTTATGCCGTTTCTGCAGGGCCGAGAAGAAGACCCCGGCACACGTCCTTTGTGTGTGTGCCGGCTTGGCGAGGACAAATTTCTTCAACTTGGGACTAGCAATCCCGAAGCCACGAGCTTCATGCCGGAGCCACTTTCAGCTTTGCTAGGCCTGATTAAGAGGGCAAAGCTGAGGGATGTCATACCCAGGGTATACATATACATCTCTCAATGAAGGTCGCAGTGGAATGAGGCGTGCCCTCCCCCATCCAATCTAACGTAATATACACTTTGCCCTTTGAGAAGCAATTTACCTCTTGGATTTGTTAGTAGTTCACAGAGAATAATTTCTTTCAAATTATTGATTCTGTTTATAGATTAGGACTTTGTATTGTTTGTCAACAAATCATTATTTACTTACTTTTTATTCTATTTTATTTATGGGATTAGTTCACTCCTTGAGCTTCACGGTTTACGAGTATATCTTTTTGCGTTTAAGAGTATATCTTCACGGTTACGAGTATATCTTCACGGTTTACGAGTACATCTTATTACAACGTTGATTTTTCCTCTTTTGAATTAATACAAAATGAGCAAAGTTAAAGAACTTAGTGTTGCTACCAGAAGTGCCATTTGAACTTTACATAAAATAGGGAAATCAGAACGAAAAATAACGGCTGAACTTGAAATTTCAAAAAATGGAGTTCACCGTGCTATCAAACGGTTTAAAAAATATGGTGATCATGAAGATTTACACCGCTCCGGGAGACCAAAATCAACAAACACAGGTGAGGATAAGTTCATTATTTTATGAAGTAAAAGAAACAGACGACTCACAGCTCCAAAAATCAGAGGGGAATTATTAAAACAAGTTCGAGGCCAATTTCTCTCTCAACTGTTCAAAGGCGACTTCGTCAACCGAACTTAATACGAAGAGTTGCAACGCTGAAACCATTATTAAAGGGTGCAAACAAGAAGAAACGTTCAGAGTGGGCTTGAAATACAAAGACCTCATATGAAAGTTTGAAGGAACCTTTCAGCTCAGAAAAACTACATCCACAATGCACAATACCCACCGTTATGCACAGAGAGGGCTCGGTCATGGTTTGGGGATGTTTTTCAGGCTATGGAATAGATAATCTCGTGCATATTGACTGGACAATGTAAAAAGAAAATTATAAAAGCATTTTAGAAAATCACGTCTTACCCTGCGGTCAGCGATTGATTAGGGGAAAAATCATTATGCAATAGGACAGTGACCCCAAACATACTTCCAAATTATGTAGACAATACCTTGAGGAAAAAGATGATGAAAAATGTGTGTCATATGGTCTGGCCCTCGCAATCATTGGTCTTGAACCAACCCAATTGAACTTTAGTGCGATGAGCTAGATGGAAAAGTACGTATCAAGTGCCCTAAATCTCCAAATGCTCTGTGGCAGATACTGTACAGTGTGTGGAGTAATATTGAATTCGAAACAATCAATAAATCGATTGAGAGAATTACACATTGTAATGAATTTGTTATCGCTTATATTATTGTATATAGATTAAATATAACATTTTTGAATTGCTGAAAATTTGTTCTATTCATAACAAATCATTAAATTAACAAAAATAAATATACATTTTTTTTCTAGATGGTTCAAATTTTTTACCAGTATTGTATAAATTTTTTTTAGCCAGTCTATGCATGTTCAAACACAAGCTGAAGCAGCACTCTGTTTGCGTGCTAATAGTATTCTGTTCAGAGAAGTATACTTGTTCAAACAAGTTCAAGCATCGTCCTTTGCAAATTCTGCAATAATTTTTCAATAATAAAGTAAATATTTTTAGCTTTAAGACATAAACAACATAAATACGCTACGCACCATAAATTTTTAGCTCACGAAAAAATCAATTAGTGAAATTTGAGTATTTAACACAAAAATATTTTTCCCACACTTACAACCCGGGCGGACAAATGTCCGGGTTGCCCGCCCCTAGAGCATTTTAACGGGGAAAAATCATTATGCAATCGCGGTGGCGATTTAACTAGGTTTTTGGGGATTTATTTTGGATTTTTCTCGAAAACACCAATGATTTTCTTGAAATTTGGTACGCTAACTTCACAGATAAAATCGTATTACTTTTATTTGGGGGGGGGGAGGTAAAAACGTATTCTACACATGTTGCAACTGTCATGTGACAGACACCGTTTGAATTTTTTTTTTTAATAATTTTGGGTTTATATATTAGCAATTACGTAGATATTTACAAATAACTTCATTACTAAAAAAAAAAAAAGTAAAAGGTAATAAACATTTTGCAAAATAGATAGATATAAAAAAATACACGAAATAGTTCTTGTATCAGGTAACAGACTGCAGCATCTACTGGAAAGACATATTAACAAAGATAGGATGGATGAGTGTAGGAGTAAAAGGGTTTTGTGTAGTCCGTAGTTTAGAAAGCTGCCGATAGAGTACAGAACTGTCAGTTCTAAAGGCAGTTCTAAAAACGGCCAATAGGTATTAGTTTTGAGCTTCGGTAAAAGTATGCACTCCTGATACAAATTTAAAAAATAAGATAGATTAGTTTTTTGTATTTCTGGTTTGTGTGAGTTCTGGTGGCACTTGAAAAACCATGCAAGTACCTAATGCTACTGAATTCTACATAAGGTAAACTATTATGAAAAGCCAAACAAACATCAGGATAGCAAATAGTTCAATTTAATTTATGAACAACTTTTATCTCCCGACATCTGATTTATGTTTGTTAAATCCTCCCAGAACAATTCAGCCAAATCATAGTATCTTTCTTAATTTGTATACTTCCATTATTACTTTCCTTAATTAAATATTGTTTGACTCTAGAGCGGCCTTGAATTGTGCCTCTAATTCATCCACATAATAATTTTTTGAAGTATTATCTCTTTTTTTTTGGATTATTGAAATACAGACTGGATATAAATAACTGGCATTGACTTTCTGATATGACAGTTTTGATTACTTGGCTTCCAAAGATGTAAGTAAACAACGACCATAGTAATCAGAGACTTTGTTATCTCGTTGGAATCATTACACAAGCATGAAAGCATGGTTCAGCAACATAATTTGTTCCCGATAAAGTTTTTGCACAAAATTGCTAATCATGAATTTGTACACGGAGATGTATATCAACATACTGTTAGGAAAAATCTGCAAAACAAGAATATATATATAATCATACATACATACATACAAAGATATATAAAATTATACAGAAATATATAAAATTCTTGTATATATAATCTATTAAGTTTATTGTCTACTACTATTGCTGACATTCTCTTTTGGCACAGATAGTCTTGATGTGGTGCTTGTCTGGGAATATTCCACAAAATAGTACTTTCAATAAAAGGCAAACTTATATCACTAAAAATGATATCACCTCCAAACCAGAGGTTTCTAGACCAGCAGTTTCCAACCTGTGCATGGCGGGCCGCTTAGTGATACGAAAAAATTATATTGATAAAGGCGAAGAACTGTGAAATGATGTTCCTTTCGCACCCGTTTATTTAAAGAAAGCTATATTTCAATATTTAGATGTATATTAACAACAAATTTTATCCACAAAAATATTTATTGAATAATGTTAATAGTGAGAGAAATATATTGTATTAAAAGTCTAATTATATCTATCTTCATTTGAAACTGATTTCAAAAAACTAGGAACCATGTGAGGATCAAATTGGAAAATGTATTAAGAGCCACATTGGAACCCCTTGCATACAAGATAAATAACTGTTCTTTTAAAGTTGATGAATAATAATTTTACTTTCATTAGAAGTTATTGTGGGTAACTTTTTTTTAAATATTATTTTCGATTTGTAAAAAAAGAAACTGAAATTTCTTGTAAAATAGAAAATAAAAGCCTATAAATAACATTAGATTTATTTGATTCATTTGATTATGTAGTTAATCTATTCCTTTAATTTTTTAGGGGTAAGTGGGGTTAAGGGGAAGGAGTACTCATCATTGAAAAGTCTAATCAAGGGTTACCGGAGAAAAAAGATTGGGAAACACTTGCCGTCAAATCAAATTATCATTATTTAGTATAACTTGTTTGAATGACTTTCTAAAATTTCGGATGTGTTTTGAAGTGGTTGCTCTAATAATTTCTGATTTCTTCAGGAGTCAAAGCTTCCTCTTATTAGCCAAGTTGGTAATGCTCATCATTAGCACATACACAACCTGTTGGTATTTATATGTTCCATCTGTGAATATTCACATCTGTTGCTGAAATGAGAGTCAAAGTTGGTATGGCTTTAGTGCACCCTGTCGAGCTAACTCATCGGCCTGTTCTCTGTCGTTGTAGAGGTCACAATGGCCAGCCACCCACTGAAGTGTCACCTATGTCCTTTACTCATTATACTATTGCAAAACATCTAATCCATAAAGGTCTATTTCCTTGCCTAGAAACCTTATTCATTTCATGATCGGCTCCAGGAAAGATTAGTCACTTCAGATTTCTATATGGCATAAAAAAAAGATGAGATGAAGAATGGACTAATAAAAAACCAGGAATTTACCAAGTAAATATAGGCGATTCTTAAGAATGTACTCAAGTAACAATGTTGATTTCTGAAATATTTGCTAGGTATGCAAATTAAAAACCAAGTGAAATTAGGATTTAAATTATTTTTATTTAGTTATGTTGTTTCTCGACCTTGAGGAAAAACTTCAGAAATCGACAAAAATATATTGGCCTATACGATCTTCATATAAATTTGTAATAAAGTGGAATATTTTAAGACTTCCGAAGCCTTGCTGCTTTCAACAGACTTATTCAACCTAGATAATAAATAGCTAACTGTATTGGCTGCAATAAGAGTAGAGTAATTATGAATCGCTATTGTCTTAGGCATTGAAAAATAAATAAATTATTCTAGCATTATATTTTTCTATTTTTATTTTTTTAAATTAATATAAAATAAGGGACAGATTTCGAAATAATTGTCTTGAGAAGTGAAGCTATTCTCTAGTAAAGTTCCCCAATGAAGTAGTAACCAGTCGATGACCACAAGAAGAAGCAGGCTATAACGGAAAATATCTGATGCTTTCCAGCTCTGCGGAACCAACCACCTCGGTCTGCATAACATTAATCTTGGTCGCGTCATATTAGGGACGACTGCAACCTCGCCAGGTTGTCTCGAGTAGTTTTTGAGATGTAATTTTGTATTGAGAAATACAGTAATAAAATACAAAGAAGAGAGTAATAAAATTGTTGATATAACGTTACTTCTTTTATTTCTTGTGAATACTACGATCCTAATGAATCTAGCTTTTTCTATTCTTTTCTATTCTGAATTTTCAAAATTCCTCCCTAATTTAGTTTCTAACTTCGATTCGAGGAAGCAGCACAATCGATAACCAGCTGCAACCTTTTTTATCCAGCTGTAACCTTCGTCTAAAATTCCGGACTTTGTGGCCGAAGTTTTGTGCATAAGGTTTTGTTATTTTAATATTGAAATATGCTAGTTTTTATAGAAGGATTAATCAAAATGTGATACATCTTTTAATTTCTAATTTATTGACCAAATAGGTAAGTGGCTAATTAAATATACTGCTAAAAAATAAACAACAAAAAAAATCACTTTTATTATTACTCATGTCACTCTTCTCTATTGTTAATTACATTTATTTCTGTATATTATGTCATTAGAAATGAATACATAAATTATATATGGGTAAACAATCTTTACATTTATTGCGACTAATTTGTTGACATTTCATAACCCGTCTATTTTCAGATACCTCTCATGTGTGATAATTTGAAATGCCTCAAAATGAACAGGTTACCCTTTCACCATCTCAATTCTATGCTCACAAAACTTAATTTTTTTAATTTTGTGCACGTGTGTCAGTTTCCCCTTATCATTTTTTAAGAAATGATTAAAATAGTAAAGAATTTTAGCAAAACTAATGTACATTGTTGATGAAAAATTTTAAAGAAATAGCTTTTTTTTTTATATTGGTCAACAAACTAGCTACTTTTTAGAATGTAGCATGTATTATTGAACAATTTTTTCGTCCTGTCAGTATTGCATCATACGTTTTGGTTTTTATATCCTGTAGCTTTATGTATTCTTTACAATAACCAGGTAGATCGGCATAAGTTGTAAAAGTTAGTGAGTAAAGAAGTTCATGACATGATTTTTATTTTATCACATTTTTTCACCTCTAAACACTAAATTGCTTCCGTGGCACTGGTTACTTACAAATTGACAATTTTTTGTTTATAGTTTCGATTTTCGTGCAGGAATAACCAATATTTCTGTTGATATAATCTTGATTGAAGTCATAATCGTTTTAGGATAGACATTCAAGATGTTAACATTTTTCAAATAAGACTTCTGTAGTGGACAGTTACTACGCAGTACTCTTTTAAGTTGAGCTTGTTGGTTTCATTTTAGACAAATATTATAGTATAATAGTATATATTTATTAGTTGATTTTATATGAATATTATAGTTTTCAAAAATGTACTTTTTTTTGCAGATATGATAAGTATTGGTATAATAATTGTAATACTTTTAGAGCTTCCAATTTTGCGAGAAGAGGATCCAAAAGTTTATATGCCCGAAAACCGAAACTTTATTATTCTTTTTTTAATTTTATTTATTTACTGTTTTTACTTTTCCAGTAGTGTATGTGCTTGTAATTTATTATGTCGCAGTGCATGGTGGATGTTGGTTGTTGATGCATGATGGCTGCAAATGTGAATCGCACATTATCTGTGATGAGTGGTGGGAGCGCAGGTGGATTGAGTCCATCTCAGCTCGCCACGACCACAACTATTGACCATCGTAACTCATCCTCTCCTCTACAGAGGTTCGTCAAGGGCAAACGTAAAATCAACGACATCTTTTATGAAATTGAAGATTATGTACTTGATTCCAGCAATTATGTTACAAGTAAGTTCATTTTCATTGTTCAGTATGATACATACATATATATAATTTTTGTTCTAGTAAAATAAGTTTTGAAGGCAAAGGGCTTTGGTTTGATGCGATTGGGATTGGGATGTCACTTGTAGAAATAGTTAACCAAATGGCAGTTACAGCAATGAGACATGTGATGTGCCTCAAGAAACAAGGTTATTTATCCCAACCAAAAATTGAGGTCCAAAAGGTTTTGTTCCTTAAGAGATGTATAATGATTTTGTTTTTTAGTTAAAAATCATCCCAAATTAGTATTACCACGTGCGCAGTTAAAAAGAGAACTAGCAGTATTTCGGTTAATGAAGCTGAATAAATGAAAATTACATGATATAAGCATGACTAATCCAAATAAAATAGAACCCAAACAGTGGATTCAAATTCTTCTTAATTATTTTCCTTATTCCGCTTGATGAACTTTGTGGGTTCTATAGAATTGTCTCCACATATCCCTTTTTGGGCCAATAGTGGCCATCTTTGCCAGTCCAAATCTCCCTACCCTTAATATTATGGTCTTTGTATTTCTTTCTTGCCCTTCCTCTAGATCTCCTCCCATCAACCCATTTGCTTCGTGGCTTTCAAGATGTAACGACACTGAAGAGGCTCATTGAAATATGAGCGAAACACGGTTTCTAGCAAACCATTTTCGCGGTCTCAACCCGGAAACTCAAGTTTTTTAAATATATATCTAATTGGCTCATTTACTATTCAAAGGCCTTTAAATATTCTTACAAAATTTCACTGATCCCTAAGGAGTCCATTTGACTCGTGGACGCACTTGATTTAAATTAATTATTGCTTAATTTGTAAAATTAATCTACTCTTGAGTGCTTTTGGCAATTTATTTGATTGTTCATAATAGCAAATTAATTTTTAGCTCTTCATAAAGAAAATAAATGTATAATTGATGAAAAGGAGGTAAATTTGGTTACGGGCTATGTGCAAAAAGTTAAAGGCATACGAGATGTACTTAGTAGAGATCATATGAAAGTAGCCTTTTTCGGAAGGTAAATAGTGAATTAACTTTTATTTTTAAATATCAGATATTTATACTACAATAATTTATGTATTTTTTAATTAAATATCGATTTTATTTTCTTTAGAACAAGTAATGGAAAAAGCAGTGTCATTAATGCTATGCTGCGTGATAAAATTCTTCCTTCAGGAATTGGTCATACGACGAATTGTTTCCTACAAGTAGAAGGATCAGATAATGGTGAATCATATTTAATGACTGAAGATTCTAAAGAGAAACAAAATGTTAAAGTTAGTTAACCACATTTGACCATTGTGAGTTTAAAAAAGATAATATAAAGCAATAATACATTAATACAATTATTTTACAGTCAGTTGGTCAACTAGCACATGCATTGTGCAAAGAAAAATTATGCGAAAGCCAATTAGTACGTATTTTTTGGCCAAAAGATAAATGTTTATTATTGCGCGATGATGTTGTCTTCGTAGATTCACCAGGCATAGATGTATCACCAAATTTAGATGAATGGATTGATAAGCATTGTCTAGATGCTGATGTATTTGTACTCGTAGCTAATGCTGAATCAACGCTTATGGTTACCGTAAGTAACTGAATTCTTTCTGTATGGATAAATTATGAAAGTAGGGGAAAAAATTTACTTTTACATGAATTATTTTAATATTATAATTTTAGGAGAAGAACTTCTTCCACAAAGTATCGACAAGACTTTCGAAACCGAATATATTTATACTAAACAATCGCTGGGATGCTTCAGCTTCAGAAATCGACTTCCAAGATCAAGTAATTATTCATTTATCTTTAGTTAAATAGTAGTTAACGCTATTAATTTATTATAGTTTTAATCTTCCTTTTTTTTTTTATTAACAAAAAAAAAAGTCCTCCTAATAAGCTTATGTTCCTCTTTTTCCCAATTTGCTTCCGGAAGAAGGCAAATGATATTCAAAATCAGGTATTTTATTTTTTGACGGCTTCCATAGAGATATTTGTTGGCGTAATTGTTTTTTCTTTTGATAAATTTTGCACCCTTAGATTCATTTTTTTTTTTTTAATGGTTTTTGCTTCTTGCATGAATAAAGGTCCCTAGTTTCAAAAATGCTTGAATCAGTTCTAACTTTCGATAAAGGTGAGTGTAAAGGAGTTGTTACCTCTTCATACAACCTATTTGGAGGGAGAACTTGTGCGTGTGCAGAATTGGAGGTTTGATTTTTGCATTCATCAATTTATTTTTATTTTTTTTCCAATATTGCATGAATGCATCGCATTTTATTTTGTATAACTACTCTTGGGAGCCTTAGACTTATAGTTTATTTTTTTCATATAGTTTTCATGGTACATTTCAATTTCGTTTGACAGTAGGATGTCAAGCTTTGCTAATCTCGTAATGATTTTTCCAATCCTAACTGCTTTATACTCTGTATTCAGCAAAGCTGTCCTGGGCTCCATTTCTTTCAAATTGAACAATTTTCTGTATTAGAGGCATAATTGATATGTTAATGTAAGAGAACAATACATGGCCTTATAGATTTTGTGAAATGGAGCCACGGAGACTTGGAAAACGCGGATTCGCTGTTGATCAAGTTGTTTGATTTATCCAAGGCCTTTGATACCGTTTCTATGACATTTTATTTGGAAAATTAAAGTGGTATGAGTTAATGATTTGGCAGTCAGATTTATCTCTTCCTATCTCTCGAATAGATTGGCAGCGTTATATTAAGGCGGCAAGTACTCTTCTCTATTGCAGCTCAAGTATGGTGTGCCCCAAGGGTCTATTATGGGACCTCTATTATTCTTGGTTTACATTAACGATCTACCGGCAATGTTTGATTACGATGATATAATTATGCCATATTTATATGCCGATGATCTTGCGGTACAGGTTAGAAATGCAGATAACACATCCGTTAATAACCGCATTAAATCTATATTCGATTGGTGTGCTGCTAATAAGCTAAGTTTAAACCAGGACAAAATAAAAAAGATTACTATTAAATTAGGAAATTATGTTGGGACCGAAAAAGCTATCAATTTCTTAGGCATTTTCATAGATTCAAAACTGAACTGGGCAGATCAAGTTAATAATGTCATGGGTAAAGTGTCTCGTGCAATCTATGTTTTGAGAAATTAAGAATGTCGGTTGACTTTGGAAGTTTTAAAGTTGGCATATTTTGAGTATGTTCATAACCATTTGTGCTATGGTACTATAATTTAGGGAAATGCTGCCGAATGTAAACAAATATTTAGGTTACAGAAGAAGGCAATTATTGTCACTTTGGGTTTAGACTCGAAAGAATCTTGTCGTTCTATGTTTGAGAAACTGAACATAATGACACTGCCAGCCATAATTATTTTTCAATGCCTCGTCTACGTAAAGTTCAATGAAGGCCAGTTTCTATGTTTCATGTTCTTGATCTTTCAACAAAAAACGCAATAAACTTATCCAGAATAGAAATAGGTTGACAAAAGTTCGTACCAGCTTCCATAGTTTGTCTATCTCTCTTTACAACTATTTACCAGAGAATATAAAAAATAATACTTTGAAATGTTTCAAAACTAATATTAAAAACTTGTTATTAGCTTACCCGCTGTATGAGATACATGAATATTTTAAAATTAAGTTTTTGTCTTGACAATTTTGTGAATTCAAATTATGTTGTAACTTGACCTTGCCAATAGAGATGTAGCTTTTTTTCTGGCAATAAAATATCAAATATCATAATTTACGTAAATTAAACATGTCATTGGGAACAATAAATACTGTAATTTTTAAAGAAAATAATACTCGTAACATAATGAAAATGAGCTCAAGTGAAATTAATTTTAGAGATTACATTGGCCTTTTGATATAATCATTTATTGTTATCATTCAATTTGACATAATTCTTCTTAGAAATTTAAATTTGATTAAAAGAGCCGATATTCCTGAACCTGTATGATTCGAATGATCCTTTTTAGGCAGATGATTCTTCTTAAATTTTAATTTGAATAAAAGAGTCATATTCTTGAACTTGTATATTCGAATTATTCTTTTTTTTTGTTTTTTTTTTACTAAATCTGTTCAAATAAAAGTACAAATTTTGTCAGCCAGTTTTTCAAATATATATTGCAACTGACTGCGTCCTCGCATTTTTCCCAAGGAGTAAAAAAAATCAATCCCCTGAGCTATCCACATACGTGCTACACGCAATCAGTTACACTCAAAATCTAATCAACTATTTTGGCCTCCTTCGTGTTAGAGCCGCAGATGCGAAGGTGGTAAAAACTTCGTAAGTGAATTTATTTTCCAAAAGAAAATGGAGATAGTCACTATTTTAGACATACATGAAAAAGTATCACTGAAAAGTGTTACTATTTTTCTCCACATAAGCATCTTATGACCATGAGAACAACGAAATTCAAAAATATGTGCCTCGGCCACAGTATCAACGAGAACATTCACGGACCGCATTCATACCATTTTCAGTTTAACTAATCAGATCAGTCAACAACCGCGCAGGAAACACATCGGAAGGAATCATTCTCTTAACTCCAATAGCATCAGGTACAAAAATGAACGTTTTTGCATTACCACAGCTAATCTAGCGGGGTTTCCGTCTTTCCTTTATTTCTACTTTTTAGGATCCAAAGTTGCTCCCCCAACCAAGTATCGGCTCAGCTCTAATATTCTGGATTGCAAAATATTTTCACTCTTCTTAGAAATATCTGGTAATATATGTTGTTTCTTACAAAGGAATAATGAGACAACCTGTTACGATTTAGAGAACTTCGTTCGGTTACACATATTCACAGAGCGTTGAATTAGGTTGCCGATTTGAGAGCTGAGCATCAAGAAAATTCTGTACATTTCGTTCATCTTCATTGTTTACTTATAATTTAATCCTTATCTTTTAACTTTTCTTATATTTAGTCCTTTCTAGTAATCTGATTAAACTGACCATCTATTTTATTTCATTCTTAATTCTCTGAGAAAGGAAATAAAACTTAGTTACCTATCTAAATTAAGTTGAACATACTTATCTGTTTAATACAATAGTTATATATTTTGTCTAAAGATCCTGAAGCTTATTGGCCAAGTACCAACCACACTGATTTTTCCAGGATGAAAGATACCTTAGATACCAAATGAGTCGTTCTGCTTTCTTTCACAATATTGCTAAATCATCAGCCAATCAGCATAGGCATCACAGTTCTGACAACTTTTTCCACTAATCTGACACCTTATTTCAGAGTACCAGTAGAGGAACTTACAAAATGAACGGAATAAATCTTTGCGCTATTTTTCTGCAAAGTACTTTAATTGAGAGTTACATTTTTGTTTACTATGGCTTTGATGGCATTATTGATCACATTTGTTTAGAAAAGGAAAAACTCCTTGCCTAAATACACTTAGTCGTTACAATTGATAAAAATAATTTGAGCTGCTTTTCATAAATTTCATTGAATATAAATAAATAGCTTACAGCTTAATTATTTTTATTAAATATGAGAGCACAATAATACATAGGTTTTTTTTGCAATCATTTTCCATATTTTAAAATTTGTTGTTAATAAAATTGTTCTCTAGAACAATTAGAGCTTTGTGTGTGTGTGTGTGTATATATGTAATGCTTTAAGTGAAGCGTATCTTTTCTTTATGATAAATTTTGATCTCTCAGAATAACGGACCAGAAACTATCAGTTATCTTCAGACACGAAACATCGTGTAATCATCTTTGTCAAGTCAGCATTAATATTTTGCATGCAAAACTTTGCCTTTGCTCCAATATATTAATATAATTTGCATAACCTAATTTGCTTCCTGTTGTATTAGTAAATCTGTACGGTAATGGTCCACAGAGTTTTCTGTAGAAACTGATCGTGTATCATTTCTTAAAATTTACATAGTCTCAAAAATCGTCCAAATTCTTGACCCTCCAATTTATGCAATTTTTTGTTCTTCTTTTTGATTTTAATTCGTAGTTAGTTTTTTAAGTTATTTATTTTCAAAATTCATTTTTCTTAGATAACATATTTCTAGTAAAAATTTACAATTTCCAGGTTAGAGCTCAACATTCGGATAGAGCCGCTGATTTTCTAGTCAAAGAACTTAAAGTTTGTACACAAAAAGAAGCAAACGAAAGAATATTTTTTGTCTCAGCTAAGGAGGTCTTACAGGCTAGACTTAAAGAAGAACAAGGATTACCTCCACATAGTAATTTATTATCAACATTATTAATTACATACTAATTAAATTTATATAAAATATCATTTATATAAAATATCATACTACTGATTTTCTAATCAATATTTGACAGGTGGTGCTTTAGCTGAAGGTTTTCCAAATAGGTATTTTGAATTTCAAGATTTTGAAAAGAAATTTGAAGAGTGTATATCAAAATCAGCAATCAAAACTAAATTTGAACAACATTCTCAACGTGGGAAATCAATTGCACAGTATGTATTTATTATTGATGTTTTGAAAGTCCAAAAATCTGTTTAGAATGCTGCATTTTGCTAATGGGCATTATTTTCTTTAGAATAAGCCTAAAATTTCATTAGTTTTGTTAAAGCTATCTTTACTTATTAAATGTCTAATTTTAAGGGGTTTAAAAGTATTTATAATTAACGAAAACTTAAAGTCAGAGTATCGTCAAATTTTAATGAGAATAAAATCAAAACCTGAATCACATCCTCTCACTTTTCTCCTCGTAGAAAATATAAATTATAAACAGTTCCTTTTTTTATAAGTGTATTTTTTGCCGTCAGCTCAACAATTTTTAGAAGATTAACAAAATAATAATTTCAAGACTGTTCGCTGCTTTCCTACACTCTGTGAGCTCCGAGGAACCTCGCTCCACTTCATTCAAAAGGCTCTCATTCCAAATTCTTCCTGAAAATCCTTTAAAGATAATTTGGGCCTGAATTGCTTCCAAATTACTTAACAGACCATAGTATACAAAAGTAATTGCTCGGTGTATTTCTTTGACATAATTAGCTGTAACTAACAAAACTAATCCGGTGTGAAGCACTTCGGGGGACCTTTCTCTTCATACATTTCTCAACTTCCAGTTGCACAAATATTCTGAAACTCGGAAATTTCACATCATATTTAATTCTCTTAATATTATAAGTGTGGCATCGTATACTTGTATACTTTGGAAAGAAATTTAACGTTACCTAGAACCCCCTAAAAATAAGATTTCCTATCAAAATATTTCAATTAAAAGTGATGGGTGTTCGTAATAGAAAGAAAGAAAATCCTAATTTCGAGAAAATTGAAAAAGTACTACTTCCGGTAGATGAATTTTTGGCAAATATTTCATGTACTAGTAGAGAATAATTAATTTTTCTGTATTTTCTCTTCTCTCTCTCTCTCTCTCGCTCTCTCTCTCTCTCTGTCTCTCTCTCTCTCTCTCTCTCTCTCTCTCTCTCTCTCTCTCTCTCTCACTCACTCACTCACTTACTCACTCTCACTCAAACACACACATACATACTTACTTTAAATTCTCAAAACCCCCACCAATCGATTTTTTCCGTCCAAATATAGCAAATAAAATTATACGACTATGTATGCCTAGTAAGAAAATCGTTAACGCCATTTTTTAACAAAAATAAACTCGGTAAAAATTTTGGTAAATTTGACCGAAACCTTTATGTCGAAAATCAAATTTGAAAGTTCACAGACTTTCCGGTTTTTGTTTCTTAGTACGCTGTTTCCCTGATACACCATCATAAAGTCAATTCTTTAGAAACATGTCTTTTGTTCAATAGAACTCATGAATGTTTTTCGTGTAAAAACTCAAAGAGAGGAAATCCGCTTCTTCTCACAGCAATAACAGAAAGTAAAAGGAACGAAAGTGTTTATTAATATTCCAGTCGTGATTTACTAGTATTTTAGGATTAGTTCTGGTAATTCAAGTTTCAAAGAGAAACCACTTTGTTACTTAAATACTTGTTTAAATAATATTGAAATATAAAATATTTGCTGCCTTAGACATTGATCCCATTATACTCCTTAATTTGAATCATATAAATTTTAAAAAGTATTCGTTAAAAATTTGCTTAGGATTGATTGTTATAACAAAACTTTGACAAAGTTTATGAAACTTGAGTTCAGATATAACTTAATGTTCAGTTTAATCATCATTCAGACATCATTTATTAATTAACTAATGTTTTTTTTTGTCAGAGATATAAGAGATGTTATGGAAGGTGTATATGAAAAAGCACTATCGTTGCAGAAAGAAAAATCTGCAGTTAAGAAAGATGTAAATGATAAATTGAATTATACTGAACAACAGTTGCTACTAATTACACAAGAGATGAAAGAGAAAATACATCATATGGTAGAAGATGTAGAACAGCGAGTAAGTTATTTTATGTCCTTTTTAAATATTAATGAATATTTCCAGTTCTTATTTGTTTCATTTTTATTTTGGCCAACTATAATTAGTTATTTTTTTTTTTCAAAATTTAGGTATCGAAAGCTTTAAATGAGGAAATTCGAAGATTGTCAACATTAGTTGATGAATTCAACATACCTTTCCATACAGATCAATTAGTTTTAAATGTATATAAGAAAGAATTACATCTACATGTAGAAAATGGTCTTGGTAGTAATCTTAGAGCTAGGTTGTCAACGGCATTAGCTTTGAATATAGAGACTAGTCAACGAGAAATGACAGGTAATAAAGCATATTGAAATTAAAATGATTTTCAAATCATCAGGACTTAAAATTATAATGAGATGTTTATACGACAATTGCCAGAGGAGTTTTTTGAAGAAAAAAGATTCTTTGTTGCCTATGTTTCGGGTACCATTGGTGTCCTTCAGGAGCTCTTTTGGGTAAGAGAGGAGTGTACGTTAAGAACGTTCACGAATATATTTTTTGTTCTTTGGTAGTGGGGTATTTGTTGAGTTGGTCTTTGTTGTCTCAGCGTTCTCATGTACACTCCTCTCCTACCCTAAAGAGCTCCTGAAGAAGAGCCACCAATGGTGCCCGTAACGTAGAGTAACAAAGAATATTTTTTTCTTCAAAAAATTCCTGTAGCCATTGCCGTATAAACATCTCATCATATTGAAATTAGTTTATAGTACCCAGGAAATAAAATACATTTCAAGTAAAAACCTTCTTAAATTAATATTTCAGATCGTATGTCTGCATTATTGCCTGACACAAGACGTCATCTACCAAATTCAGTAGTTCCTAGAAGAGAACCATTCGAAATACTTTATCGTCTAAACTGTGACAATTTGTGTGCTGATTTTCAAGAAGATTTGGAATTTAGATTTTCTTGGGGAATTACTTCACTTATAGCTAGATTTGCTAGTAAAGGGCAGGCAAATAAAATCGCTATTGCAAATTATCCTCATACGGTTAGTCATTTAATTTGGAGTTTGCTTAATTTTAACTCATAATCTAACATTTTTTGAGCGGTAAATGCTACAGGCGATTATTTTATTTTAGTTTTATACATCCATTTCCAAAGAACAGGATGTCTAAAGGTAATTATTAGAGGTAATATATCGAGTAAGAAAGCGATATATTACCAAACTTTATTTAGGTTACATCTTTTTTTAAGCTTAGGATTTGTAGATTGATAAGAATAAGGTTGTATTTATTGATACTCTTTGTCTGTGCTTATTACATTTTATTTGTGGATTAAACATTAGTTTAATTGGCTATCCAGAAATTCTTGCATGCATTTTATGATTAACTGTTACACGGATGTTGATTGGTGGTGTTGTTAATTGAACAGCAATTCAAAGGGAATATCTGATAAAAATTCCACTACTGGAGTTAATAGTTAGAAATTTGTAAACTACCAAAGAGAGTTAGTCACAATTATTTGTCACTGTTTAGTGGATAAAAGTCATTATCAAATCACACAACTTCATCAAAAGTTACCAAAGAGAGAATTTTATGGATAAAATGAACATTCCCTCTTAGAACACCAAGGGCGCCTATCTAGTAAATTAAATATACAAGTGAATATTATATCGGATTTAATACGAAAAAAATTATGTGAATATCCCAGGCAGCTTTTGTCACTCCAGATTCTATTATCAACTATATTATCAATTTAATTTTTTTTTTAATTAGTATTTCTTCTTTCCCTTACTGATATAAAGGGCTAAGTCAGATTGCGTTTGTCAGATTTTCAATTTTTGTTTGCCAAAAATGAACTATTGTTTTAGCTATTGTTTGTGGACGTAACTCAAACACACGAACAAAAATCATAGGATTTTCAAACTTGATATTTCGGTTAGTACTCATTAAAGAATGCGATAAGAATAGGGTTTCTGGAAAAGAATAAGGTTTTGGTCAAATCCGTTATATGGAAGTGCGACTTTTCGTGTACCGACTACAGTTTTCAATTTTTCGCGAAGTTGGCACTGCAAAATGGTTCTCGCGACGTTCTTCAAACTTTCATCTGAGGGTGTTTCAGGGAGTTATTAAGTTAGTTAAGAACAACTGATATGAAATTATGAAAACAAAAAAAAACGTATTGAAGAACGCTAAAATTAATAAGTTATGTTTTTACAAAATGGGGGCACTTTCAGATTAGTTCTTCAAGTAATTGTTAGGAGAAAAGTTGCCATAACTCATGATAAAAGTGATCTCATATGTCCTGGCCACTCTTAAAACAAGTAGGACAAAACAAATGTTCGAATTCTATTATGGACGTCATTATGTTGTGAACTATAATCGGTGACTAGATTTAAAATGGTTAAGTAATTTTTTTAAGTTTAATTATAAAGCTTTTATATTCCATTTTGATTGTTATTACAGAATTATAATACATCTATTGTATCTCCTTGTGATACAAATGAGATACAATATTATGAAGGTCATATGGCTACACCAATTACTACCACATTTATGAGATCAGAAGATTGGTCACTTACTTCCAAACTTGCCCTTGCCTCCATTGGGTCTCAAGGTACAATGGGTGGACTCTTGCTTGCTGGCATGGTATTTTAATTATTTGTATTTTACACAAAAATAGTAATATATTCCACATTTCTCTTAGATTGATAATTTCCTTAATTTTATTTTTTTCATTATTTAGATGTTAAAAACAGTTGGCTGGAGAATAATAGCTTTCACTACAGCATTATATGGTTGCCTTTATCTATATGAAAGGTTGACTTGGACAAATAAAGCTAAAGAAAGAGAATTTAAACGGCAGTATGTAGATCATGCGACTAAAAAACTTAAGCTAATTGTTGATCTTACATCAGCAAATTGTAGTCATCAAGTACAACAGTTAGTATTATATTATTTACTAGACTAAACCATTAATAGAAACTTTGCTCAACAAATATCTATTTCATTTTTTTTTTTTTTTCCAGAGAATTGTCTAGTACTTTTGCTCGTTTGTGTCATCTAGTTGACGAGGCTACAACAGAGATGGGTGGTGAAATGAAATCACTTGAAAAAGAATTAAGAGCATTAGAAGAGGCAGCAAATTCAGCTAAAGTTTTAAGAAATAAAGCTAGCTATCTACAAAAAGAACTAGATATGTTTGAACAAGTATATTTAAAAAGTACAAAAGCGTAATAAGCAAAAATATAGGATCAAACATGTCGGGTTCATAATGTTAGTGATTTTGTTTTGGTAATTTATTTTTATTACCAAAATTTAGAATTTTACTGTAATCTTTGTTGTTTTTTTTTTTTTTCTTGTCAAGGGGTGAAAGTGGTTGATACATCGTTATTCTTGTTTTATTTAAAAAAAAAAAATTTACACATCTGCTTTAGTGTGAAGTTAAAGTAAATTAAAAAAATCTGAAGGTTTTTAAGGAATAATAGGATATAGATTTGTCAATAAATCAGCAAAAAGTTAAGTAGGCAAAAGAAGAGTTTTGCACTATTTGGATCACAAATGATTAACAGATAAACAAAGGAATTAAAATTCACTCTGGGAAGACAATTGTTTTTTTCGACAAAAATATAAATATTATATTTTTCAAAAATTTTCTCAAATTGACACAATTTCCATAGTTGCATAAAAGTTCACATAATTTACGTGGAATCATTTTTATAATTAATTTTAATTTTTTTCCCATTAATCACTTCAGATCATTTTTTTAATTACAATATTAACTTTTAATACATTTTTTTTTTTTTTTAATAACAGATTTAGTTGCTGTTTTATAAAACGGAAAATTTTCTAATTAAATCAGTTTAATATTGTTGTAATATGTTTATTCAAATATTTTATTAAATTATTTATTTTTAAAATATACAAACTTATGATTTCCTTGTGGCTGGTCGATTTGAAACATTTTTAAAGGTGATAGGCCTTTTGTCTGGTGAATTGAGGCTAAAAATATTGTTTTTTTTTCTTTTGGTGTTTCAATGTTTTCAAAATACATAAAGGGCTTCTTTCTTTTTTTTTTTCAACTTCCTTGTTATGTAAAAAATCCATCATTGTGTTAGTAATTCATATTTATTCCTATTTGTTCTAAGCTTATTTAAGCTCTTAGTCTTCCCAGAAACTACTTTTTATTACGGCTTATCACTAAATTCTTCTTCTGAGTCTTATTCGATAAAAAGTTTTTTTAATATATCATACATTTCTATGGAAAAATCTTATGTTTTGTTATTTTAATTCCTTTTTTATAAATAATTTTTTTTTTTTTTGTTTAATATTCAGATAGATTAATTAGGCTTACAAATAAATCTAGATTTCTACAATTCTGCTAAATTCGAAATCATTTAGGCGTTTCTTTGGCGTAGTAGATGAGCATCGAATTTTCGACGCCACTTTCTATATTTCGAGAAAAAAAAAACACTTTTTCATACGAAAAACTGTTTCATGCTTTTTTTTTAAATGTATAGCAAGTGAGGGGTGTTTTTGTAAACCTTGGCCACCTTAGAATAGTGGCCATATCTACAGAGGTTTTATTATTATTATTATTAATCACACATCTGGACCATATTAGATCATCCTGTGTTTACTCTGTAATTATTTGTGATCTAATTAATTAATACTGATAAATATAATATATTCACCTTACTTAACCAAGTTTCACTACTATATATATATATATTTAAATCCCTAGTAATTCAACATTTGAGTTCCACTTCCATCATTATTTACTTTATTGTTAACATATCATTAAACAAGGGTATAAAAGTAATAAAAAAACCATTATTTATATTGAAAATATTTACTAAAAAGTCATGAACATTAAGATTGCAACAAACATTCAGTTTTTTTTATTGAATTATTCCTATTTTATTTTTCCATTCCTATGATGAAAATTAAATTTTTAAGTATTTTCCTATGCTTACCTCTCTTTTCATCATTGGCTTATGTTTTTTTTTTTCTATCAAATTTACTCAAATTTCTGACTTTGCTAGACAATAGGAGGCACACATAAGGACTTAGTGTATTGTGGGAGATAACGTTTGTATACAATATCTCAAATGTGCTAAGTAAATTGTAGAATGTAATCTCTCAGTATGTTTATAATATAATTACCCAATTATCTTATGAGCAGTGAGTTTTGACTTTTTTCAAATTCTATTATACACGTCTATATATTTAAAGAAATTTGTTAATTTCACTTAAAAAAAAAAAGATATTTTTTTTTTACAGATATTAATCAATGAAAAAATCCATAAAAATGCTAGGGATATTGTTGTACAATGTATATAACCCAAAAATTATGAGAGGATATTAAACCAAACTTTTCAGATCTACAGCTTCTTGTACAAATTCTTGAATATTATTTTGATTATATTGATTATAATTGCATTATCAACTTAAAAGAGAAAGGATGAAAAAAAAAAAAAATTACTTTAATTTGAATTGAATAATTTGGAATGGAGTCGGCTGTTTAAAAAAAAAAAAATTTTTAACTTTCATAATTGTAAATGTTTTAAAGAATTTATTAAAATAGAAGAAAAACAATTTTTTTAACGTTAACATTTCTTTAGCGTTGTTAACATTTTTGTTATTGGAGAAAAAAAAATTATAATTACATATTTATAATAAAAACAATTGTTTCAGGCTTACTTAGCTGAAGAGACTCCCTAAAGTGTTCGGATGAGATATGGGCCTCGTGTTAGTGTGGTAAACCTGACGATTTGACCATATCGTAACCGGCTTCTTGTTGGTCTCTTGAAGAAACCAGTTGCAATATGGCAAAAAGTTTACCCAAAACATAAAACATACGATTTCATGCCGATTACTTTGGAAGTCCTTTAATGTTCTAAAAATTAATAAGTTATATAAATAATAATCTAAAATTTTAATCAAAATATCATCTTAAGTTAATTTACTTATTATACCAAAAAAAATATCCTCAGATAATAAATATTTTACCCAAAAATCATTGTTATTTATATTAATTAAAGTAAAAAGAAAGAAATAATTTAAAAGAAAAAGCAGTCTTCAAATTGTATTTTGGTTAAATGTTAAATTAAAAGTATACTTTGCTTCTCCTAGACAGATGTATCTAGTATAGTGTTTAACTAAGAAAATTGTTGAACAGTTCTAAACTTAGTCTTTTATTATTAATAAAAATATATCTATACAAAATTTGAAAACAAAATTATTGGAAATTCAAGACACACATAACCACCTTCACTTTTTTAAAAAAAATTATATTAATAGATCGGCCATTGTTTGCATTGCCGTATAGGGTTTGTAAATAAACCAAAATATATGAGGATGGGGTAAATATGTTTTAAATAATAAAGTAAAATAAATTTTAAATATTCTGTGTGTATATAATTACTAAAAATAAAATTAAAATACTCATACAATATTTAATAATCAACAATATATTTGTATAATTGTTAAAAATGTGCTATTGAAGAAACTAGTCCAAGTTGTTTCAGTTTTGTTTTTTCTTTTTTTGTTTCTAAAAAAAAAAAAAAATAATTTAGTTCCAGTTGATTATTCAGTTTTTACTAATCCTAAATTTCCTGTTAATTTCTCCTACATTCTCATATTTCTAAAAGAGAAAATATTGTATCTGTCACAAGTTTTGTGAAAATAATTTTAACCGATCCCTGTGAAGAAAAAAATATTTTTAAAGAAATACTAACGTTTTTGCTTGTCCATATGTGAACAAGTAAACTCAAAGTCGAAGATCGCAAGAAATATTGTATATTTTTTGAAGGCATCACCAAAAAAGAGGAAGAGGAAGCTTTATTAGATACTGGACCTGCTCAAGGACCACGCAAGAAATGCAACTGCTTTGGGAGCTATTCTCAATGGTGTATCTCAGAAAAAAACAATAAATAAGTAGAAAACAAACTAACAACGACTTGCAACATCTATATACCAATCATTATTATTACGCGACTTATATACTCACTTTATTAATAATAATAATAATAATTACACTGTGTAAAAAAAATCCAGTTATTTCAAAATCGTAGTTTTTGGTTGGTTAAAAATTAAAAAGTTATCTAATATATTTCATCGAACATCAACTATTAAATTCCGCCAAAATGTTTTAAAGCGCAAACATATTGCGGTTACCTCTTTAAGAAATGCCATTATTTGATGTCACTGCAAAAACTCTTTATTTAAACCTTGCCCTTGTGGAATTGTAAGTATGTAATGAAACCAGTATAAAAGCCTATAGTGGTATAGTGTGAATGAATCCCTTTCTATGTTTATATATTGTAAGTAATGAACTGGAAAATTGAAAAAGATGGTAGAAGATATACATACGAGGTGTGTAAATTAAGTAATGAGACTGATTCTTTTATCTTTTTTTTTATTCAAATAAAATTACAATTCAACATTGTCCCCTTCAAAGTAACTACCTTGGGAAGCCACACAACGCTGAAGATGATTCTTCCATTCGTCATAGCAGTGCTGGAACTCGGATACTGGAATAGACTTCAGTTGGTCGGTTACGGCTGTTTGAATATTCTCCAATGTTCCAAAATGACGTCCCTTGAGGTGATTTTTCAATTTGGGGAACAAAAAAAAGTCACATGGACTCAAGTCGGGTGAATAAGGAGGCTGAGGAGCCACAGGAATGTTATTACTGGCCAAATACTCATTAATAGAAATCGCGGTGTGACAAGATTTTGAACCATTTTTGCACAAATTTTTCTCATCCCCAATTCATTAGTCAAAATTTGATGAACGGTTGTGTGAGTCAAATTCAACTCTTCGCCGATCATTCGGACTGTCAAACGACGATCTGAACGCACGAGATCGCGGATTCTGCCAACATTTTCGTCGGTTCTTGAAGATGAAGGCCTTCCGCTGCGAGGCTCGTCTTCAATTGATTCCCTTCCTTCTGCAAACGACTTAAACCACCTAAAAACCTGTGCTCTCGACAAAACATTGTCTCCATAGGCCTGGCACAGTTTTTCAAACGTTTCCGTTGCACTGTGCCCAAGTCTGAAGCAAAACCTGATAGCACAACGTTGCTCGTAATTGATGTCACTCATTTTTAAAACGCACTGGAAAAACCTTTCTCACAAAAAAAGTCACTACGGACACTGCAACAACTCAAATTTGCACTGGACGAGTATCAGATGTTTACTTGCCCTACTACGCATGCGCCGCGTCTCTAGTGTTGTCAGATCGAACACCAGAAAATCAGTCTCATTACTTAATTTACATTTTTTGAGGTAAAGTTTGCCTCCGAATATGCTAAACCAAAATAGTTGCTACATCAGATTCTTGTGTATGTGGCATGTGAGTGTTGGGATGTCCAACTATAAAGTGTTGTCCGAGATATCCTCAAATATGAAGTTTTCCATCAAATAAACCTTGCAAAATTTGACCAATAATAGAAACAGTTTTACTGTATTAGGAGTTAACTGATTAAACTAAGTTTAAATGACATTATTTTCAAGAACCTGCGCAGTAATAATTTGCATAGGACCCCACGCTTCTGAAGCCTGGGGATACTGCGATCTTCAGTTTACTTTTAAAGAACCATTTCAGATTAATGGATTTTTATTCCGATTCTAATCATACAATTGGTAAAAATTCCACTTTGAAAAAAATGTTTCTTTAAATTAGAATTTGAGTATTCACAGTTCTTATTTGTTTTATATAAGTCTATTTGATGTATCTTTCGCTTTCATAAAGATTGATTTTCATTTTATTTTATTATTTCTCAATATATGTTAAAGAAAAGACAATTCCAAATGCAAGGTAAACTCTTCCTTGACCGATTTACATTATCTGGATTAATAGATTATATATGCAAATATACTTATTTCTTTATATTAAATATTTTTTAGATTCAAATGTTTTTATAGAGTTATATTTATACTACTTGTTAATGTTGATAGCTGAAACTGAATATACTATGTACAAAGGATTTATAATCCGTTAAATAAATAAATAAAAGAAATCTTGTGATGTTTCACCCAGATTTAATTTCATGTAGAAGATGAATTTGGGTTGAGGAAAAATTTTGGGTCTAAGGATTTAAAGAAAGAAAAAATAATTCGATTTTTTTTCTTTAATCAAGTAGTGTTATTTGTACAAATATTTGTCTTAATATTAAAAATATATACATACACATTATTTTAAAAATAGAAAACAAAACTCAAGAAGTTCTCCAAACAAATATTAATTCACCCAACTTATTTGTTGAGTTTTCTGAATTATTTTTATTATTAGAAATTTCATAATTTTGTGATAAAGAATATAAATATTTTTTCCAATTATTATATATATTAAATATATTTAAATTATTATATATTCCACTAATATTATCATTTTGTTTATCAATACTATTATCTGTATTTACTGAGTTTAACCTCTCCCGTATTTTGCTTGTATCTGAGACCATTCTGCTGGATATTTTGTACGAATAAAGCTGATTACTTTTTTAGCATTAGCTGCCTGTTGTTTGGAACAAGATCTGCAATTTCTTCCCACTACTTCTGGAATGGCCACTGAAATAAAAAAATGGAAATTATTAATAGTCTTTTGTTTTTTCTAATTTTGTTGAGAAATGGCACAGCCAAAAAAAATCTGTATTTTTTAGGAGAGTTATGGCTGAAATCTGTATAGCTAAGATAGGAAAGAAATCAGCCTATATTGTTTGGACGTATGGCAAATGGGCGATTAATAGTAATAATTTGCATAGTGATAATTGGGCAACTGAATGCTAGACCGACATTTCACCAGAAGACCAATCAGCGCGTTTTTAGCATGTCTAATTCACATTTGACATTTCATCATAATATGAATATATCATTCAGTTCATAATTCTGTATAAACATTTTATTTATTTACATGTATTAAAGAATCTTTGGAACAAGATAAAATTCTATTTAACAACACAATATTAAAAGATGGTGGGTAAATCATGAATATATTACATAATTGTACAACTTCTTGGGGTTCCCACATGTATGTAGCTTACTTAATACCATTCATACTCATTTCCATTTTCGCCTCTGTGTCCGGCTTTTATCTTAGATCATACTACTGGATATGTTCTATGAATGAAGCAAATTATTTTTATAGCAATTACAGTCTGTGACCTGAAAGGGCTATGAATTCTCTTTGTAATGTGAATAAATTGCGGAACCGAAGGGCCTGATTTGTGATAGATCGGCGAACTCTTGCAAAATTATCGAATTAAATATTTATTCATATTTCAAAAATGTAATTATTAAATTCTCTTAAAAGACTAATTATGTAAGGTTTTATTGAATCATGTAGATTTTCGAAACTGGGTTTTCGAAGAAGAAATAAACATTCGTAGCTTTTGAATCAACAAAATTTAGTGTGAAACACTCACCAGGCTTTCTCTTACTCTAATTAATACAATTAAATCAAGAAATCTTCTCTAAAATTGTAACGTTACAATTGGGCTGGTTATAAAAATGGTGGTGGCGATTTTACTTGTACACCTGAGCGGGACCTTATGTGAAGCACTCTATGTCAAAACAAAACTTGTGAAAACTTGAATTTAAACTATCTGACAGTCTTCCAATATTCCACTAAAATAAAATTTTTCATTTTGAAAAATGTTGCAAATAAAAGAAATATATTTCTAACTATGCAGCAGGCATTCTAAGCTTAAAGATAATCGTTGTAAGATGTAACCGTTTTCAAGAAATTCCAAAAAATTCAAAAACCTATTCTGTAGAGTCGCACTTTCGGTTAACCGATTTTCTTCAAATTTGTGGTACTTTAGAGGAAAGCATAACGCTACTATCACCCCCAGAACCCCGAAAAAATCAATTTTCCTGGATAAATGTTTCAAATAAAAGTGATAGATAGTGTGTAAACAGTATAGGAAGTTCAAAGAAAAATCGTTGGAGCCGTTTTTTGAGAAAATCACGTTAAAACTGAAAAAAAAAAAAAACCATTTAGTAAAGGCGTACTTCCGGTTGATGTATTTTGCCCGAAATCTTCTTGTCTAATACGGTGATAGTGCCGAAACGGTTTGAGTTTCCTGCGTCTCTTCGTTTTTGAGATATTCTGTTAATAAATTCATACAAACACACCTTTCGCTAAAAAACTTTATTTTCTTATTCAGGAGTGTATTTCCAAAGAAAACTCGATATATATCTGGCACGATATCAGTACTTCCTGTTACTAGGAGTTAGAGAAAGTAAAAATGGTTATTTTCCTCATTTAGTTTCTGTTCAGCAAGCTCTATTATCTTATTAAATTAAAAAATTATTTCGATTAATTCTATTGCTAGAGAAGATGAAATTCTACATTGAACAACTTTTCCAAAAGTATATACTCATTATTAAAAAGGTTGAACACTCTTCTAAACATTGCCTAAAAGGTAAAATACATCATGATTTTTTTTTCAAATCAAAATAAGAAACACTGCACTAATCTCAAAAAGCAGTTAAAGAAAAAATATCCTACAATTAAAAATATTGTAGAGAAGTTTCCCAACAAAAAAATTTGGCAAATTTTGACCAAAAAAAATGGCACGAAAGTCTTTTGAAAATTATATAAATCTTTCTACTAATGTGGGAAGAGAAAATATCGATAGCATATCAACTTGTTTGAAACGGGGCATCACAATATTTTGAAGTTCCGTGGGAAGGATAAAAAAAAATGTTTTCAGCAAAAGCTGTGAGTGTGCGTGCTAAGAGTGAGAATAACTAAGATAATTCAAATACAAAAAAAAAAAATCTCTGATATTCCGTTTAGAAATCAGCAGGGGACCCCAATAGAGAGTTTAGGACAATCCTATCTTACATGTGAGAGGCTGTGTGGATGGTTTTTTTTCAGTTTTCCATTTTCCTTGAAAACTGCTTCAACAATTATTGAATTGCTATTTTAATGAAATATACGGTTCAAAAAACCACCTTTTTAACTCAACGACCATTCAATGCGTAGCTGAAATTCTGAGTTTGAAGAAAATCAGTCAATCAGAAGTGTTTTTTTCTTTTTCAGGTTCCGCGACTCACTATCTACCTGCCTACACACCATTCATTGAGGCCTATCAATATTATTGCATTTTTATTATTAAAAAAAAAAAAAATTATTATGAGTGTCTTCTGGAAAAGCTTCTATTTATACTTTTGACTATATTTTATCTACATTATATAACTTTATATTATATAGAGCTTACTGCCATCTGTGTAACATAAAGATAATTAAACACTTAGTAAAACTTCTAACTTTGTGCAAGTGGAGTAATAGAAAATAAGAAACGAAACAAGATTTTTTTTTTCCATTAATAATTAATCAAACTATAATAAATTCTATACTTACAAATAGACCAACTTTCCCTCTGATTTATTTAAAACAGCTGATAATATAAAATAATAAGTATCTACCAAAGTTACTTACTACAAGTCCACTAGAAAATAAAACTAAAATAATGCTAAACACAGAATTGCAATTAATTTTAATTTTTTATAACAGTAGCGCAAATAACGAGAAAAGAAATGGAAGTGTGGGGTGTATTGCTCCAATTTATTTGCTAAATATTTCTCAATAACAATCAATATATTATGAATAAAAGAAATAATCATCAATTTTTAAAAACACAAAATCAATGTTATTTGTATGGTCTACATTGTATATGAAGAATGATGACGTTTTACCTTCAACTAATTTCTTGGAATTGAATTCAATAATGGTTCGATTAATTGATATAAATAGCTGACATGCTTCAAGAAATGTCTAGATAAAAATATTAATAGATAATACATGATAAAAAAAACTCTTGAAACTATTTATTTAGGTTATAAAACAATGATACCTAGGTACTCATGAATAAATTCATATTTGTAAAAAAAAAAATATTTGTGAAAAAATAAATATTTTGATAACCTTGTTTTGTTTGTTTGAAGACTATTTATTTTGTTATTAGATTAATGTATTTTTATTTTTTTATTTTATAGAAGTTAGTAGTCCGTTTTAATTAAAAAAAAAAAAGAAAAAAAAGATTACACTATTCACTGCTTTAAAAAAAACATACATTCATCTAAAAAGTAATTATATTCAATTAAATACCCTTTCCTATGTTGTCATCAGATTTTTAGAGTTTAAATAAAAGTTCTTTTATACTTTTGTAAATGAGTATAGGCATGACACTCAATTCCTGTTTTAAATTTTGGCGACTTTCAAAGGAAAAGACTGTAATGTTCATAAAACCAGACAGCAGCAGGTGACCTGGTCGTATAAACAGATGTACAAAGATGTCTAAGAGATGATGGATGCTATAATAAAAGGAGGGTCCTCACGCGTTGGTCTAGTGGCTAGCACATTCGCCTTTGGTGCGAGAATTTAGGATTCGATTCCCGTGAGGAAGTCAGTATTGACCCAGCATCGTGAGAAAAAGTTGGAAGCGCACCTAGGTAGCGAACTGCGGCGTGGTTTACCTACCACACGTTCTTCAAAACAAAACGGATTCATTTGAGACTTGACCCTTGAAGAACCGTGCCATAGATTTTTTTTTGTTTTATTTAAAAGGAGGAGAAGAAGACTGAAGCCGGAGCTTCGGAAGCATTACTAGGAAGGTTGAATGAGATGCTGTTTGAACTTAGAATAATGAATATAAAAACTGAAGGCTTAAAAAGATGGACAAAACTAAAAGCAGTTAAGCCAATTTCATTAAATTCAATATATCAAGCGTCATTTCTTTCAACTTATACACTTTCATCACTATTCAGAATATCACCAAATTAAGTTCAAAATGATATGCGACTTTATTCTCTCTGATTCTACGACTTGTATATCATTTTTCATCCTAAAATTTATTGCGATCATAATAATTAAACTATACGAAAAGTATATAATATAGAAAGGTATAAAATAAGAAAACACAATTCCAAATGACTGTTTTATGGAAGCTGGTGTGACTGGTTTTGAGGAAGCTTCCTCTGCACCCGATTCTGAGGGACACCTCGTTTTGTTTCCTCGTTAGAGTAATAAAAAAAAACAAATCTGGTATAAAATGCTTAAGCGAATTAAGTCAATTTCTTAATCTGCTATTTTCAAAATATTAAGTGATAAATGCAATAAATATGCACAACGGGCCCAGCTGAGTCTAAGTGCTGAGCCACCTTGAAGGCCCCGAGTTTCTAAGTGATAAATTCTCATCCAACTTAGGTCTTTATTTTTCTACCGCTGAATGACCCTATAGAGAATGAATGGACCAGCCATTAAGGGATTTTGGCGTCCCTTAGGTATTCTGGGAGAGAGTTCATTGAGCAGAGTCGGATTCATTTGTTACATTTAATGATAAGTGCAAACGAATATCAAGAACAAGTCTAGCTGAGATTGATCGGATATGAAATTTCATACAACGCATTAGATAGCAGTGTCATTTTTTTCTGTAATCTAAAAATATAATTCTATTTTTTAAATTTGCAATCAATGTCGAGGGGCGGGTTTGGTAGAGTGGTTATGAGCACGATATTGTCATCTAATATTTGATAGTTGAATGTTAAGTCAACTTGCAAAAATAGGTAATAAATATCGAAATACAATTTTGCATGTTTAGCAATTTTTACATGTTTTATTGCTTTATATAATGTTAACTCCATTGTTTTTATTTATAAATACAAAAAAAAATTAAGCTTTCGTTTTTCTTTGGGGGTGCTGCAGTGGAGCAGAGCAAAATGTAGCAACTGGAGCCACTGGAGCTGTATCTTTTAAATGGCAGTTTATTTGACTTTAATAGGCACACCTAACAAATGTAACATGTACTACTGTATCAGGAAGAATTGGATTATGTCCAATTTTCAGGAGCTTTCTCCGGGAAATGCAATTTTTAAGGTTCCCTGATACGAAAAAATCTTTTAGCGAACAACACGGGTCATTTGATATTGGTGGTTTTTGATGGAGGCGTAGCCTAGCAATTATAATGTGTCTCAAGTTAGGTTTCCCTCTTTACTATTTTATACTCTACATTTTACTCTATCCTTTTCTCTACATTCTACTCTACCCGAATATTATGGGAACAAAACGTTTACAAAGAAGCAGGAATTTAAAGAAAACTTGTCGTTTAGAATAGTAAACTGCAGTAATATAGATTGTACTAGTATGAGTTTTCTAGATAATTTATTAAATATTTTATTGGTTCTAAACAATCTTAAAACATGTAATTTCCGTGACAATTTAACTCCAAAAATTCGACACTAGCATTATTTCTTCATAAGTACATATTGAGTTGAGGAAAGCCGAGTATTGAGGAAACTCTTCAACAAAAATGTAGAAGAAGAAAGGTATTAAATTTTATTTTCTTTCTTTCTAGCCTCGAAAGTTTATCTCGATTTTGGATAAGCAAGAGATTAATTTGAACATGTTCGTTTAAGGGAGTAAGCAATAATCCTGGATGATATTAGGCATTTGAAATAATTTTGTATGGGCATGTGATAATTTGAACAATAGTTTGTTGAACTGTACTGTAATTTATTGTTTGTTACGAATGAATTATCGTGTAATGGAATATTCGTGATAAACAGTAGGTCATAGAAGAATTTTTGTATGAGATGCCAAGGGCCACAATTGTCTGTAAAATTAGGAGTAATATAATTAATAAGAGTAGATTATAATTTATATTAAATTACAATGCAGCAGCTTCATTTTTTTCAGGCAATAAATGGAAAACTTAAAAGCATGTTCATAAACAAATAGGCGAAAACAAAATTTTTAACACATCATTACCACTTTATTTATTTTACCCTTGTTTTAAAATGAAATGAAGCAAAACAAAACAAACAAAAAAAATACTTACATTAGATTGGTCGCTAACAAGATGGAGTGTTGACACAGTACTGTCGATTTTTTTAAATAAATACTACGACTAAATGATAATTACTGAAGAACTAAAATTTTCGGTTTTTTAATACATTGACTATCAATTTGATAAAAAATATTTCCTTATCAATTATCTCACACACACACACACACACACACACAAAATAATCACCACACTCTATTCTTATTTATAATTATTTTTCTAAAACTGTTTCTATTTTACATAAACAATACAAAATTGGATTGATTACTGATGTTTAAACAAGTTTTCATAAGGAAATAAGTTTTTTTTTAATTAGTTATTTGCTAATTTGCCCCCCAAAAAAACGATATTAGAGTGAAGTTTTCCTTTCAGAGTTGCTAGGTACTTGAAAAAGAAATTATATTGTGTAATTAATTATGAAAAAAAATCCACTTAGAGAGATATTTCATGCAACATTGAAATCTTAATTAGTTATTAAAAGGAAAATTCTGCTATAATTTAATTTTTATAACACTTTAATATTTATTTTTAATGCAGTGTATTTTTTTAATTGGCATTGATAAAGATTGTCTCCATTTAGTCTCTTAAAATAGTGATGATCACACAGATTTTTTTTATTTATTTATTTTGATGATTTGTTTGTTTTATTAATTAAAAATCTATTTTTATATTTCAAATGGGTTCTTAATCTAATTTTTCGTGACATTTTAACTTTAAATGTCTAGTTTTTTTTTTTAAAAAGATCAATATTTTATTTAATTCAGTTATTTACTGGCTAATTGGCTGTAATAACTTAAATACTTGTTAAGTTACTTTATCTAGGGGCGGGTGTTGGTGTAGTGGTTATGAGCATGAGCTTGTAAGTGGGAGATCCCTAGTTCTGCGTATAACTGCTAGATTTTATATTGGTTTCAAAAATGTTAATGGTAAAGTAGGTGCTTCCGCGCCCGTCCACGACACCTAATTTGGTTAAGCGCCTGAAAAAATAGGTATTACTTTACTTTTTTTAAATTTTTACTTTACTTACTTTTTCTGTTGAAAAATATTTAGGCTAGCTTCAATAAATGATCATCTTTTGCAGCACAATGTGTCGTTGTCGATTGCAAATGGTAAAGATTAAAGGAAATATACCTATACGGAATCAACACAAAAGTGGTAACTTACTCTGTTCTAAAGAACCATATAAGAGCAGCTGAATGTCTCGAAATCGAAAATTAAATTGTACCTTTCAGACTTGACCCATAAGGCTCGCCTTAGCAACCAAAGTCCTCACACGTTCTCGCCATTAGTGCGAGAATTCCAGGGTTCGATTCCCGTGAGGGCAATGATGTGTTGACCCAGCATCATGAAAAAAAAATTGGAAGCTACAGTTCGTAGGGCAGCTAGGTAGCGAAGGTCAGAACTAAACAGCAGCGGAAAACTTCGTCGTGCTTAAAACACGTTCCCCAATATATCGCCGTCTGGCAAGCCTTGGTGCTTTATGGACTGTTGCGCCTCAGGCTTTTTTCAGCAAAACAGAAATGATCCCAAAATAGATATTTTCATTTTTAAAAAGGGAAATTAATACACAATATTCTAGACTTTAATGCTCTGCCACTACTGCAAAATCGCCATATTGCACTTTTATACAATCTTACCAAAACTGATGAAAGCAAGGATAAAATTCATTTATAATTTAAACATTATCTTTGGTTACCGATAATTCCATAATGTTCTTATGTTTATTAATAAAACACTAATTTAATATATTACAATAATATATAAAATACAATATAATTAAAAAATACAATATTTTGAAAAATATAAGGCATGGGTATTGGCCATTTTTTCTACAAACGTTTGGCATTTTTCGGCAGTTTCATTATTTCATTTCAAATAAGTTCCGATCTTTTCGTCTAAAAAACTGTTCTAAGTTATAGTTCGACGGTTTTCTTGATATCAAAGTGCAGACTATCAAAGAATTTTTAAGGTACCGCCGAAAGGTACAAATCTGAAAGGCAAGTTCTGATGTCTGCTGTGGTAAAACATCCCAGCCCAAATGCAACAAACTTTGCTGCCGTTAGAAATATGTGTGAAGCCTAGCATTGTGGAATTTGATTTTCAACGCTTCTCATGATGTGTTGAATTCAGTTTATCCATCTAAATACCTTCAAATCCGAAATGATAGTTCTGTTCTACAGCTGGAGATAGTCAGTTGGAGTTGTACTTTAGAATGAATGGCTGATTGAAACGTAGTGAATGCGGATATTGGTATGGAATCCAAACAAGCCAAACTAAGTGAATCAAATTGATGCAGATGATTTTCTAATTAAATAGTCTTCATTTTTATCAAGTTGCTTCTATACATTTCATAATAATCCTGTGAGTTGGCATAGACACTTCAGCACTAAATCAAACTCAATCACGAGTTGTTTATTCCTAATAATAATTACTCAATGTAGACGACTTCAGCTTAACATAACACTCTTGTATCAATGTTATAATAAAAAAGAATTGTATATTTCCAATCTCAATAAACAAAGAATTGTAAAAAAAAATGAGCGAATTTAGACATGAGTTATAGTACGAGTACTATGAATTATTCATAAATAAATAACCTAAATTACTCACTTTCAAAATGTTGTCTTCTACCGGGCGAAACTGTAGTAATTAGACCGGAAGTGAGAATGCAATTGAGACGTGGGTGTTGTCTGAGGAGGATGAGCGAGCTCTGAATGTTTGGGAGAGGAGGATCCTCAAGAAGATTTAAGAGCCAGTGAGAGCATTAGGTTGAATGCAGAGTTGAGGGTCCTGTGTTCTAGGAACTAGATCCGGTGGCCTTCGTTAAAAACGGACGCCTGAAGTGGTTGGATCATGTGAAGCGAATCACTTGCCTAGGAGGATGCTTTAGGGCAATCCTCGTGATCGACATCTGCGAGGAAGGCCTCATTTGAGGTTGACCGACGGATTTGAAAGCATGGGCGTGCGTAGATGGCGTTCTAAGGCCAGTGATCGTGAGGAGTGGAGAAAACTGTTGAGGAGGCCCAAGTCCTTTTAGGACGGTAGCGCTCCAGAGCAAGGAGGAAGAAAAGTATGAATTAGAACAAATAGTTATTAATGTCAGTTAAATGGAATTTTTTCTTGCACATTTCCTCTATTATGTGATTTATTTTTTTTATTGACTGTCGGCCTCCAGACAGTGTCCTCTCGTTACCGGCAACACTGTCCATCGCCGGACACTGAGCTGTAAGAAGTTCCTAGGAAGATAAAATCTAAGGGCAGCAGCTGGACTCGAACCTGGGACCTCCGCGTTGCTAGTCCAGCGCGCTACCATTGAGCTAATATATGATATTACTACAAACCTTAAATGATGTTTTATAGAACAACTAAATATTTTGCAAACTTAATTCATGACATGTTCCTCTAAAAAAATAATGTCTCAGAGTTGTCTAGCTTTATTATCTGCAATGTTATTATTAATATAAATATAATTAATCAGAAAAAAGTATGATGAAAAGTTTTGAATTTTTTTTTTTCTAATATTTTTAATTCATTGAATAATATTAACGAATCACATAAAAAAAATTTTCTAATGGTAATTTATTAAATGCTAAGGATTGCTCACAAGGATTATGTCAACTCATGAGGTGCTTAATACTCATGAGTATTGGAGCCATTACAATATCTGATTGTAAGAGAAGTGATGAAGAGATTTATTAGACTCACTTGTAAAGGAGAAAGGGGAAAGGAACATTTTCATGGAAAACGCAGAGGCATGGAACCAAGAACGAAATTGATGGACAAGATGCTATTTTCAAAATGAATACGACTAAAGAGAAATTGAAGTATACACTAAATATCTTGAGAGAAAGAACTATGAAAGAGAGAAAGAAAGATAAATTTATTATGCTCTGGGACTTATGGTCCCTTAAGAGCAGCAAATAAAATTTACAATGTTAAAAATATTTTCTCTGATCTGAAAGATTAAACTGAAATAAAATCTTAATAACTATTTACATCCATAATTTTGTATAAAATATGTACATATATAAAAATTACTACTAATATTAAATTAATAAAACAATAATAATAATAGCAATTATAATTATTAATATAATAATATAAAACAAAAAAAAAAGAAAGAAAAATAACTTCTATATACAAACTTAAAACTAGGCAGTGATTTCTTGTTGGTCAAGTCAGTAGGTAGGTCGTTCCAAAGTCTGCTGGCAGCAACAGTAAAAGAGTTTTGGTACGTTACAGTCCTATGTGGTTGTATGTAAAGTCTGGAATCGACAGTCCTTGTGGTTCTTAAGTCTAGTGCAGCTTTTTGTGTAAACATGTCATATAAGTATTTTGGAGTCTGTGTCCTAAACAATTGGTATATGAAATTACCCATAAAGTATTTTCTACGGTAGTCAACAGTAAGCCAGTTTAAAGTAAAGTAATGTGGTGTAATATGTTCGTCTTTCCTAATATTTAATATAAAACGGATACAGGAGTTGAGTGATCTCTGGAGTTTGGTGTTAAGTTCTGAAGTAAGATCAGCATATACCAGGCAACAGTAATCAAAATGAGGAAATATGAGAGTACTAACTTAGCTGTTTACGAGAGGGAGAGAGTGAGAGACAGGACTTGAGGTTGCGGATGGTAAAAAACTGGGATTTTGTTTCACAGATGCTTCCAAGCAAGAGGAAACTGGATTATCCGAGGCGGGTGTCTGGATTCAAGGAGATATGAGCATAGGGAAACAGGTCAACGCCATATATTCATAATATGAAGATGGAGAGAAGGAAACGTAAACCATAATCTTGGTCACCGTTATATTTAGAATATTAGTGTAGGTCAGATAGATATCAACGGTGGAATGTTAGGCAAGCTGAAGAACAGTGGTGACAGAACCTTTCTCAGGACCGGGAAGCTAATTAAGGAATTTTAGCATGAGACATTACCGCTAAAGAGAGCCATATTGTGACACCGAGACTCCTTTTCTAAATAAGATAATAATAAATGCTAAAAATAGTTTTCAAAAATAAAATAGAATATTCAAATTGAGTAACGCGTGTTCATATTGAGATTAGTAATTTTGTATTTATATTGAAAATTTCTATATCATTTATAAAAAGAAAACACAAGTTGTTCTGCTTCATTTATTTGTATAAAAGAAAAAAAAAAACCTTAGTTCTGCAATAATTATTGCACTATAAGAACAATTAGGATTACAAAAGAAATGTCAATTTATAAAAGTTACTGAAGGATAAAATGCTGTATTCGGCGAGATAATTGCCAAACTAAACTGTTACACTATCATGACTTCCCTTTATTTTGTAATAATACTGCACTACAATGTAAACTACCAGTAACTTGTGAAAAATAGCTTTTTTACAGGCTGTAATGAATACATGGCATTTAACTCTATAAAAACAGAATGATTTTAGATATGAGTTTATAATACAAAAAGGGGGCGGGTGTTAGTGTAGTGGTTATGAGCATGGACTTGTAAGTGGGAGGACCCCAGTTCGAGTCCAGCGTATAACTGTTTAAAAAATGTTAATAGTAAAGTAGGTGCTTCCGCCCCCGTCCACGACACCTAATTTGGCAGTTGGACGTTAAGCCCGCCTGAAAAAATAGGCATTACTTTACTTTTTATAATACAAAAAGTATTTGTAACATACAATTATCAAAGTTTAGATCTACAGTAAGCAAAATTACTCAATTTCAGATAATCTTGGCGCTTGCAAATGCAACAAATTTGGAATTTTTAAAAGTGAATGTTAAAAGAATTCATTCACCAATTCAAGGTAGAAAATACTTACAAGAAATTATAAAGGGAGCTTACAAAACTTTACAAAACCTTGATTTTTGTTACACAAATTAAGAAATATTGGATCCCTGTACTGAAACTGCAGATGATTTAACGTCGGTGCTGGTATAGTGTACGCTCTACCAATCCTAAGATATCTACTGTAAAAAAAAAAAAAAAATCTGGTGTGAAACACTCACACAACTTTCTCTTACTCCAGTTTTCAAAATTGTAATTGACACATTTTATAGTTGTTTATTTGTACAAATTTGATGAAATTCGTTGGAGTTCGTCGAAAACTGAAAAAAAAATTCAGTATAAGCACACTTCTGGTTTACTTATTTTTTGAAACCTGGAATTTTGGCCATCTATTTATTTCTAATTAATTTTGATTGGATGTTAGAATAGTAAAATCGACTATGATAGCACTTTAGAGGAAAACCTAACCCCACCCCTCCCACAAAAGTGCCCTTAAATGAATTTTTCCAGAGAAATGTTTTAAATAAAAGTTGTAGATCTTTGTATGTATAGTTTATATAAGATGTTCCAAGAAAATCATCGGAGCCATTTTTGAGAAAATCGCGAAAAAGTGAAAAAAAACATTTAGTAAAAGTGGTAAAGTAAACGTACTTCCGGTTATGTGATTTATTTCAAACTTGGAGAATATATTTAATTCTAATTAACATTGTTTAGATGAGCGAATTGTTCAATAAACGGAAATAGCACTTTAGATGAAAACCTAACCCCACCCCACCCCCCCAAAAGTGCTCTTAAATTGATTTTTCCACAGAAATGTTTCAAATAAAAGTTGTAGCTCTTTGTATGTGTAGTTGATGTACGAAGTTTGAAGGAAATCGTCGGAGCCATTTTTGAAAAAAATCGCAAAAAAGTAAAAAAAAAACAACTAGTAAAGTGGTACTCGGGTTGTGGAATTTTGACAGAAACCAGATCCACTGTCATATGCCATGGTGATACCTAAACGGAATATCAAGTTTCAACTTTCTACGGTTTTTCATGTTTGAGCTATGCTGTTCACATACACCACACAGACCATTTGCTAAAAACCACTTTTTTGGACTCAGGGGACCTCAAAACGGATATTTCCGGTACGAAACTCGATATCGAAAATTTGACATGATTACAATACTTCCTCTTACTAGGAGTAAGAGAAAGTAATATGCTCTACACTAGTAAGTGTAACCTTAAGAGGTTAGAGTTAAGAAAAACCTTAAAAAACCCTTAACCGGTTAAACTCGAAAATAAGTGGATCACTATTCTATTTTCGCGCGCTTAGCGTCAATGGGGGACGAACATAAGTAAAGTTCAAACCTGATAATAAATGTGTGATACTAAATGTTTTGGAAATAATAGTTTTAATTTTAATTTTTGTGGTAGAATGCTTACTATACCAGAATCATGACAGTCAAGTGCCTACTATACCAGAATCATGTAGAGCGCACACAATACCAGTAGGATGCATCTCTGAAATTTTGATTGCTTGAACGTTGAAATGAATTTTTATAGATGAACATGAACTAGATAGTAGCTATAGCTCGATTAAAATATCTTACAGTCAAAGAAAAGGACATTATATTGAGAATAATGTTGGGAAGATTGCTTATTTAGGTACTTTCTGTATTGGCGCTTGATTAGTATTTAATTTTTTATTAATTCTTTTTAAAGAAAGAAATGTCTTTTGTAAATATTGCAGGATTTTAGGATTTGTGATTGTAATCTCCCAGCACTATATAGGATTTTGAACCATAATGTACTCGATGATTTTCACATTCTTTCGACCAAAATCAGGTGTATTTCCTTCAGTTGCCAAGGTTCAAGAAATTTTAGTCACTCTATAATCACAAATACTTTGAATCACAGTTTTTCTGTTTAGATTCTTTTAGGGCACTGTCATCTGAAAGATCTATTGTGCTTCCCCCCGGACCTTCTCAGTGCACTGCCGGCTTCTAAGCAGTGTTTTATCATTATAAACAACATTTGCCCATCACCGGACAGTGAGTTTTAGAGGCTCCGAAGAAAAGAAAATCCAAGGCCAGCTCTACTGGATTCGAACCTGAGACCTCTGCCATTAATTACCCTGGATCAGCGCATTACCACTGATTACCATTAATGCTTAATTTCGGTGACTGATTTCTATTCCTATTTCTGTAAAAAGACAAGTTTGTATATAAATTGAATTTCTCAGATGAATATCAGTTTTTAACAGGGATTGAAACCGTATTCCACAAAAAATACTAGAAACAATTTGATGAGATCAAATTGGAATCGAAATTTATAAATGGAATATTTGGAATAATTATAACAAAAGAAATACTTTCTTTTTTTTTAATTTCTCTTACTAATAATAAGTAAGAGATATTTTTGCGATGTGCCAGATTTTCGACCGGAAATACACATTTTGAGGTCCCCTGAGTCCAAAAAAAAAAAGTGATTTTTTTTTTTGAAAATGGTCTGTACGTGTTTGTGAAAAAGACTATCTCAAAAATGAAATTTGCAGGAAGCTCAAACTTGGTATTCCGTTTTGGCACTATCACCGCATCAGACATGAAGATTTTGGGCAAAATCCATCAACCGGAAGTGCAACTTTACGGAAATAGGTTTTTCAGTTTTTTTGTGATTTTCTCCATAAAAATGGCCGACTGTTTTAAACTCTAATAAGAATTCCAAGTCTGAAGATAATTTTTAATTTCGCAGTAAGAGAAAGTTGTGTGAGTTGTTTTGAACTAAGATGAACTAGATTTTTGATTGAATAGCTAGCTCTTCCGTAGATTTCAATCTTTATAGTACTTTCTAATACTTTGTGGACCGCGCTACCTACATAAGATTAAGGATATTAGATATAATAGCTACAAACTCCAGGTCAAAGAAAAGTTATTCAAATGATAATTATGAATCCCTTGAAGAAATTTTTGTAGGTGTTTAAGATGAATTCTATTTTGTCGCACTAGCCATGGACAGCCAAATACAAAATGGCGGACTTACATGATCTTGGATTGGGGCTTGCGCCCAAGTCTGTCACTATGGATCTACACCAGGATCATCAGACCCATGGTTACATATGGGTCGGTAGTTTGGTGGACCAAAACGTTGCAGAAGGGGGCGGTGGAAAGGTTTGGTGGGATCCAAAGGCAAGCATGCCTGGGTTCCACAGGGGCCATGAAAACCACCCCGACTGTGGCGTTGGAAGTCCTCCTCAATCTGCCACCATTACACATTCTCGTTCTAGGCGAAGCCAGAATGGGAATACATAGGCTCCTGCAGGGGCCGCCTCCCATCACCTCTAGGCATGATCGTAATAACCAGAGGTTGATTGAGGAAATCAAGGCGGACTATCTTCTGGGGATGCCAAAGGACAGGATGGTTCCTAAGCATTTCTTCGAAAGGAACTTCCATATTGTCATACCGAGCAGAGGCGAATGGGGCTGCGACCCACCCCTGTTCGGTAACTCGATCTGGTATACAGATGGATCCAAAACTCCGACTGGGGTCGGAGCTGGGGTCTACAGGGGCAGGCCTAAAGTTAAAATTAAGGCCAGCCTAGGGAAGTACGCCACGGTCTTTCAGGCTGAAGTCGTGGCGTTAAAACTCTGCGCTAAGGAGATTATAAGGCAAAGGATAGCGGGTAGAAGAGTGGCCATATACTCCGACAGTCAGGCAGCCCTGAAGGCACTTTCCTCACACCAAATAGTCTCAAGACTGGTGTGGGACTGCCTACTTGCCCTCACCGAGGTGGGTACTAGGAGTGTAAGGGTGTTGTGAGGAGATGTTGGTTGTTGATGATCAAGATAAACACCTTAAGATTTGCTTTACGATATATAATTGATGTATGTAAATATATAACTGACTACCAAGGACTTGCACTTAAGAGTTTAGAACAGAACTGATACTGACAGACTGACGTGGCTAAAAATGAGATGTACGGTGCGATATTAACTGATGTGTATCTGAATTCACAGAATGTCTTTTTTGACTCTGTCTCTCGTATATATATCCAACTGGCCTCTCCTCTGAAATGAAAGAATTTAGTATTCTATGTATTTTTTTTTTACTTTATTTTATTTGCAACTACGAATCATACACAACAAGCAAATGAGATGACAATGATAATATAACAAATAATAGAATAAAACATAAAATAAAACGACGTGACAGAATTGAATGAGGGCCATCCAACAATGACCATCATAAGTCGGTTAGTATAAGCATCGATGAAGCGAATTCGAAGGATGCCCTTTTTTTTTTTATCAAGCGATCAGGTGATCGCGAGGCCATCGGCGCTTCAGTCTTCGGGAAGGATTAGCAGGAAATGTTGTCTGTGACAGGTTACGGACTAATGGTTCTATTATGGGACCGCTATTATTCTTGGTTTACATTAACGATCTACCGGTATTGTTTGATAACGATGATATAATTATGCCATATTTATATGCCGATGATCTTGCGGTACAGGTTAGAAATGCAGATAACACATCCGTTAATAACCGCATTAAATCTATATTCGATTGGTGTGCTGCAATAAGCTAAGTTTAAACCAGGACAAAATAAAAAAGATTACTATTAAATTAGGAAATTATGGTAGGACTGAAAAAGCTATCAATTTCTTAGGCATTTTCATGGATTCAAAACTGAACTGGGCAGATCAAGTTAATAATGTCATGGGTAAAGTGTCTCGTGCAATCTATGTTTTGAGAAATTAAGAATGTCGGTTGACTTGGAAGCTTTAAAGTTGGCATATTTTGCGTATGTTCATAGCCATTTGTGCTATGGTACATAATTTGGGGTAATGCTGCCGAATGTAAAAAAATATTTAGGTTACAAAAGAAGGCAATTAGAGTCACTTTGGGTTTAGACTTGAAATTATCTTGTCGTTCTTGGTTTAAGAAATTGAACATAATGACACTACCAGCCATATTTATTTATCAATGCCTCATCTACGTAAAGTGCAATGAAGGCCAATTTATATGTTTTTCGCAAGTTCATGATCTTTTCACCAGAAAGCGCAATAATCTTGTCCAGAGTAGAAACAGGTTGACAAAAGTTCGTACCAGCTTCCATAGTTTGTCCAGCTCGCTTTATAATTATTTACCAGCGTATATAAAAAATAATACTTTGAAGTGTTTCAAAGCTAGTGTTAAAAAAACTGTTATTAGCTCACTCGCTGTATGAGATACAGGAATATTTTAATATTAAGTTTTTGTCTTGACAATTATGTGAATTTAAATTATATTCTAACTTGACCTTGCCAATGAGGATGTATTGATCTTTTTTCTCTGGCAAAATAAATAAATAAATGGGTTGTAGTGATGGGAAAGTTTGGAATGGAATTTAATATATCGGGACTTGGCGAGATCTAGGATAAATGGGATTTTTAGGTCACTGTGGATAGTGTGACGTAAAAAGGAGCATCGACTATTGTGCGGAGGATTTTTTGATTGGAAGGATTGGATACGATGAAGATTGGAGCGCTTTGCTGATCCGTATAGTTCAAGTCTGTATGTCCAGATAGTTGCGAGCAGAGCTATGTAGAGTGTTTTTTTGTTCGAAAGAGTTAGTTTTGATCGTCTGTCAAGAAGTCTTTTGATCATTCGGTATCGGTAGTTAAGTTGTTGTCGCTTAGGTCGAGTATGTGGGTTCCAGGTAAGGCGTTTATCAAGGTACAGGTCGAGATATCACACTTTGTCTGCCGAAGGAATAGGAATACGGTTCAGGTATATTGGAGGGAGTATTTTGCGATTTAGAGTGAATGGTATGTATCTGGATTTGCTCTCGTTGATCTTTATTCTCCGTTTGCGGAACCAGGGTTCGAGGATTTCGAGATGGGATTGAAGGGATCGGGTGGCAATTACAGGGTCCATATTTTGGGAGAGGATTGCCGTATCATCGGCGTATTCTATGTATGAGCTAATTCAATAAAAATAGGAAAAAACGGACTAATTATTATTGCAATTAAACAAATAAGTTATAATACTCGTATATTACAGTTCGAAAAACTACTGACTCTGTTATTATTTAAATTGGAGTAAGAGTAAGTCATGTGAGTGTTTCACATCAGATTTGTTTATTTATTTTTGCAAATAAATGTTTGACTTTTTCTTTTCGTCATTATATTTTGATTAAAATCCACGTAAATAGAACTGTTCAAAAATTCATCCTTATTTTGGATGAAATCATTAATCACTTTGGAAAAAAAGAGTTTGTCTAACTAAAAATAAATAATCTCGCTTTGAATCTTCACAGCTCTGAACATTAAAAAACCAATATACACTTAATAAAACAGAGATGATTTTTAATTACCTACTGTAGTTAATAAAATCATAAAATTGACAACTGATGGTCGGGTTAAATATATTGGCTCTGTTGGCAGTTGTTAATTGAATGTGATTACATTGTAATCAGAACATACGAAAGCTAACGGTCACAAATTTCTCAGAACCCCCCCTCCCTAGGTACAATAAATTTTTCTGAAAACATATTTCAAATTATAGTGATATACAGGGTGACCAGAGTTATATGCTCCGCCCACTTTTTTTTTAAATGGCGGGATATTTCGAAAAAATAGAAAACACGTATTTAATCATTTTTAGTCTAGTTTATTTTCAGTGATTGAACCATTTTTTTTATACCCCAATATCCCGAGATACAGCATCCAACTTTTTTTTTCAAATGGAACATTATATTTTTTTTTGCATATTTTTATAGTAATTGAGCCTCTAAAAAAATAAAACAAATAAAATATAAAATCGGTTAGGTTTTTCAAAAGTTATGGTAATTTAAAATATGAAAAACAAATTTCAGTTTAATGTCAAAATTACCTTATTTTATTTTTAAAGAAGCTTTCAAACTGGGCACCATCAACGGATAGGCAAGCCAAAGCTCTGGACTCCCATGTTCTGTTTGCAGCAGCACTTAGGTGGCAAAGTCAACATCTAGGCATGCTAGAGTTATTCGACGTTCCAGATCTTCGACTGAAGCCACGGGATTAAGGTTACTGTACACTTCATTTTGTAGATATCCCCACAAAAAATGGACAAAAAATGCACAATTTTATGGACTGATGAATCAAAGTTTAGCAACAATGGCCTTCTTAATCGTTGGAACTTTAGAATATGGGCAGAAGAAAATCCACAAGTTACCTTCGCCACACGCCATCAGGTTGTTTTTTCTACAAACGTTTGGTGTGGAGTTTTAGGAAACCAACTAATAGGCCCAAACTTCTACAGAGAGAACTTAACTGGTGAAAAGTATCTAACTTTTTTAAGAGACATTTTGCCAGTTCTGCTTGAAGATGTTCCTCTAAAACGTCGGCTAGATATGTATTTTCAACAAGATGGTTGCCCGGCACATAATGCGAGAGTTGTTCGACGTTACCTGGACAGAAATTTCCACGAAAAGTGGTTAGGAACTCATGGTCCGATCCAATGGCCACCTCGATCTCCGGACATAACCCCAATGGACTATTTTTTGTGGGGATATCTAAAAAATAAAGTGTACAGTAACCTTAATCCCGTGCCTTCAGTCGAAGATCTGGAACGTCGAATAACTCTAGCCTGCCTAGATGTTGACTTTGCCACCTAAGTGCTGCTACAAACAGAGCGTGGGAGTCCAGAGCTTTGGCTTGCCTATCCGTTGATGGTGCCCAGTTTGAACAGCTTCTTTAAAAAAAAAATAAGGTAATTTTGACATTAAACTGAAATTTGTTTTCATATTTTAAATTACCATAAATTTTGAAAAACCTAACCGATTTAAATTTTTTTTTTTTTAGAGGCTCAAGTACTATAAAAATATGCAAAAAAAAATATAATGTTCCATTTGAAAAAAAAAAGTAGGATGCTGTATCTCGGGATATTGGGGTATAAAAAACCGGATCAATCACTGAAAATAAACTAGACTAAAAATGATTAAATACGTGTTTTTTTATTTTTTCGAAATTTCCAGCCGTTTAGAAGAAAAGTGGGTGGAGCATAATAACTCTGGTCACCCTGTATATATACCGGGTGTAACAGCAACCTCTGACAATACTTCTGGATATGGTTTTTTCACTTCATTTGGAACAAAAAATTTCTAATAAACCATGGTCCGATTCGTTCGCCTTCAAAAATTATTCTTCTTTTTGGAAAATTTTCAATCTTCCTACTTTTTCTCATAAATAAGATCAATCTTCCTACTTTTTTTCATAATATACTAAGAAAGGCGTACAAATTTCTGGTTAAAACATCAACATTTCATAAAGTGCCACACCATAATTTTTACGGTAGAATTCACCACAAAAAAAACGATTTATTGAGAGATGAAAGAATCATTACCAATTTTGAGTATGGCGTTGACTAGGTTTTATTTGTAATTCACAATTAGAATTTCTAACTAAATAGCTAAAAAAATCCCCTAAAAGTGCCCTTAAATGAATTTTCCCAAAGACATGTTTCAAATGAAAGTTGTAGATCTATCTACGTGTAGTTTAAATGGAAAGTTGGAGCTATTAAAAATCGTTGGAGCTATTTTTGAAAAATCGCAAAAAAGTGAAAAAATTATTTAGTAATGTGGTAAAGTAAACGCACTTCCGGTCATCCGTTTTTTTTTTCAAACTCGGAATTTCAACAACATATTTAATTCTAATTAACATTATTTAGATGACAGAATTGTCTAATAAACTGAAATAGCATTAAAAAAAAAAAAACCTACCCCACCCCTACCCCAAAAGTGCCCTTAAATGGATTACCCGGAGAAATGTTACAAATAAAAGTTGAAGCTCTCTATATATAGTTGATATACCAAGTTGGAAGAGAATCGTCGGAGCTATTTCTGAGCAAAACGTAAAAAAAGCAAATAGTAAAGTGGCACTTCCGGTTGAGGGATTTCGGCAGATAACGTACTGTCAGATCCCATGGTGATACCTAAACGAAATATCAAGTTTCAATTTTCTACGGTTACTCATTTTTGAGCTATGCTGTTCACATACATACACACACACAGACCATTTGCTAAAAACCACTTTTTTGGACTCAGGGAACCACAAACGGATATTTCCGGTGAAAACTCGATATCGAAAATTTGACACGATTACAATACTTCCTCTTACTAGGAGTAAGAGGAAATAAAAATGTAGATATAAAAAGCGATAACTTATCCATAATTAAAATATTGTTTAAACAATATAGTCGACATCTGGAAATTAACAACACCAGGATCCTAATCATTCGATTCTTTACAAAGTCTTTTGAGTTGACCTGGTTGTTAGCACATATATGAGTTTTATAAAAAAGAACAATGAATATTAATGAAATGCAGAAAATTTGCTGTTACTTCTTCAAAAACAGCAAATTAGCTCACGATCTTCTAACCACCAAAGTATTAAAGTTAGAACCAATGAAGGAAAACTGAAGTAAGCAGGATTGAGAATATCCTATCAAGTCTACAATATGCTGTCCATATCACAGAAGCGTAATCAATACTGGATCTAACAAATGCATTTGTAGACAGCCAAAATACCGCTTTGGGAACATTAAAACAATTCGAGCAAATGGTAGGCCTCTCGATAGCATACTTATAAGAAATTAACTTCTTTTCCCTATAAAAAGAAACAGACATGGCATTTTTTAATGTTCAGTTCCATACCAATACATCAGAGACATTTTCCGTGGTAGCCTGCTTCATATTGTGGTCATCGACCGGTTTCGGGCGTTCGCCCATCTTCAGGATGCGTTCTTCAGACAGTGTGCCAACACAGACTCGTACAGAGACTTAGTTTCACACTAACTGAGGTGTTTTTTAAATACTAAACTCTTAAACTAGGTAAAGGGATGTGGCCAGATGGTGGGAAAACACGTGTTTGGGTTGTTAAAGGGCAAATTCTTTTCTTACAGTGGACGCGGGGGTCTAATCTTTAAACTCTGTTGTTGGAGGGAGACTTATTTCACAATTAACTAACCAAAATATTAAGAATATACAAAAATAAAAAATAAGATACACAAAATAAATCTAAATAAAATTAAACAACGATTAAACTAATATTTTAAAATTCATTCATTCGTTTAAAACTGACCGATTTTTTATATAATTAAGTTAAGTTTTCCAGTTCCAAAGAATTAAGAAATTCCAGTCATTCTTTCACTTTTTCACGCAATCCTCACATCCTCGCAAGCATGTATACCTAATTATGTTTTCTTATATAATTAAGTTTTTTATTATGCATCCCACAAACCATGTCACATCATCACTCACATACGTCCAAATACGCACTTTTTTTTTTTTTTTTTTTTTAATATATATATCTAAACTAGTGTTTTCCCACCCATCTGGCCACATCCCTTTACCTAGTTTAAGAGTTTAGTATTTAAAAAACACCTCAGTTAGTGTGAAACTAAGTCTCTGTACGAGTATATGTGTTGGCACACTGTCTGAAGAACGCATCCTGAAGATGGGCGAACGCCCGAAACCGGTCGATGACCACAAAATGAAGCAGGCTACCACGGAAAATGTCTCTGATGCTTTCCAGCTCTGCGGAACCAACCACCACAATCCATACCAATACCATTGCACCATTGGGAAATAGATGTTTAAGCTTTTGAAAACTATCAGGGAGTGAAGTTTTTGAAAAAATTTCGTCATTAGCAAATGCAAGAACTTCAGTATCGAAGATTTTTATCAAAAAGTCATTAATAAAAATGAGGAAGAGGCATGGACCTAGATGCAATCCTTGAGAGGCATCTATTTCATCCTGCACTTTCTACCATTAAGGTTATCATTGAACCACTTCAACAGAGGGCTACAAATGCATATCACCTTAAACTTCTAGAGTGGGAGAACACTATCAAAAGCTTTTTTGAAATCGGTGTATGACAAGCATCAACTTGAATGACATTTTCCATTATTTCTCTAAACAAAAAAATGAAACAAAGATGCCAGGTTGGTTAATGTAGAAAGTTGACCCAAAAAAACCATGTTGTTTGCTTGAAATAATTCCCCTGAAGATGCTTAAATGGTGTAGAACAAGGACTTCAAACAGCTATGCCAGTATGTTCATAATACTAATTGGTATGTAATCCTCAACGTTTTTGGGGCTATTAATCTTTGCTATAAGCAAAGAATAGACCAGTTTATAAGAGGTATGAAAAATACCACATGAGAATGGGAAACTTTTAGAGATAATGTACATTCGATAAATAATTTAGCTGGAGAATCTTTCGGTCTAGGATTCGACGAGTTTTCAGAGCCAGAATTTTGTTAGACTTCATTTTTTTTAAAACAATGATACTGGTGAAAAATGGAGGCCGACCAGCACAAATCAGCTACCTTTCTATATAAGTTAGGTTTTCAACAACTATTTATTATTAAATGCATCTGAACGTTAAGTGTTTTTCCATATATTAAGGAAATTTATGAGAATTAAATAAGAAAAACTTTGATGAGTATTTCACGCCAGATTTTCACTTACAATCGACCTCAAAATATATATTCCTGGCGAATTCCTAAATTCGAATCTAACATTATCACTGTAGTAATGATCTTCAATTAATAAGAAAGTAAATTCAGAAATAGACTATTATAATCAATGAAATATTCTAAACCAGTATTTACTAATAAGGAACTAGTATTTTATATAAATATATTTATTTATAATTTTAATTGCCAATTTGAAAACAATTAAAAATATTTAATTAATTATATTCTAAAAAAATTAATTGCAATAATGAAAAATTCACTTACATTTCAGTTGATTACCAGTGATATCACAAGGTCCTTTATTAAGCACGCAATTTATCTGTTTACGAATGAAGCCACTGTCTGCAAGGAGTCCATTTACGTTCTGTGTATTCAGTATACCCTGTTGAGCAAAATTTTGTCCGATCAGTACAATTACAACCCCTAATGAGATAATTAATGGCGCCCCCATTTTCCTTAACTTATTGTCCTTGTTATATCTTACTTTCTGACTTTCACTTCTATTTCAAGTCTCTATTTATAATAAAAATAATCCCTTCCTTAAACACACTTCTCCCACCAACCCCTTGATAGCAAAATCTTGGTTATTCCCTCTTGGTAATTTTATTTTCGCATCTGAAAATCATTTTTCTCTTAAAATGTAATAATAGCCCTGTTTACTAATCTTATACTTAATGCTTATCTTGGTCCTAATCACAGACAGTAATAGATGTGTTGCAATATTGGCTAACGTGAAATAAAAACTAACATTTTATATGAATAAAAAATATAAAGAATAGAAAGTCTGTTATAGTAGAAAACAAATATAAAGACAGGTGAAGGGACTTTATAATTTTTGTGAAACTTGGATAATTAATTGAAACCTTTCTCCAAAATAGAATTATCACACAAATAACCTAATCTGATTATATCAAAATACAATAACAAGAATTTAATTTAATTTTAATAACTAGCATTTATTAAAGGTAATCATTAAGATTAGAATATCTCTATGTACGTCTTTAATAAATGATTTTATTGTAGATGTAAAAATGAAATATAAAATGATGTATTTATTAAAGTAAATGATTTTAAAGGTCTATTTTGTATGGTTTTGAAGAGATAGACCAGAAGTGCGATGAACTGAACAGTTTTGTAAGTTTTCTGCATTTTCTCGTTGAAGGTACAAAGTTTCCTCGAATTTAATATACAAATCACACTTATATAGAACCTATCTATTTTTTTTGAAACGTTTTTCGAATAAGTAGATTTTAAGGGAGGGTTAGTCGGGGGATCTGGAAGGTATCCCTCAAGTTTCGTTTTTATTTTAGCTTCATTCAAGTACACAATATAATATGGAAACTAATTAAAAGTAAGTAAAAATTCCGAGACTGAATTTTTGAAATTGAATTACGAAGGTTAACTTCAAACTTGATGTTTTTTGAAAATGTGGCTGGGTCCGCAATGCTGGATAACATCCGTCGTAGCATGCATATTGGTTTTGTTCCTGACCAATTTCGGATATTCATCCATCGACAGAGCAAATTCACCAAGTTCGTATAGAGAAATGTTTCTGTAGAGTCACACTTGTTGGTTGTATATATGTAGGAAGATTATAAGGTTATGTTCCATAGCATAAGGTTATATGGAATTGTGATCATGGTTATGTTCCAAGGGTATAAGGTTATGTTGATGTTTTTTATCTAGGTTCGACAAAGTATTGTTGTGAGATTATTTACTCACTAAGGAAACATAAATCACTTTACTCAAAGGCTCTATCATGAAATCGACTTTAACCATTTTTTTTCGAACATGTATAAATGAAGTAATGTCTATTTTTTGAGGCGGCCTTTACATCATATTACTTATTTATACTAATATTTCGTATCAAATCCATGGCTAAGATAAAATCTAACTCAATAATACAATGCACCTCAGCTTGTCTGTCCACGCCTCTAATTCTGTTTAGGCGTCTTTGTTCATGTATGATTCCTACATACACATATAAACGTCTACAGCTTAGATTTGTAATTGATTTTTAAGGGAATTCTGAAAGCGGTTTTCAGTAATTATGCTTCCTTCAAAAATATCATTTTTATACAATGTGGGTTATACTAATTTATAAAAAAATTGTCTATTAGCATTTTGAGCAAAACAGTGACACTAATGCAAGTAGTAAGTGGAAGTAATGAGTGATTGATTATATAACGATACACTTTCTCCGAGGATGATTAGTGATCATTAAACAAATTCAAATTTTGGAGATGAAAACATTTTTTTTTTTGGCTGAATTTATGTGTTTCAAAATTATGGAGGGATATATCTCCCTGACCCAATCTCCTGTAGCCGCCAGTGTTTTGGAAAAGACCTTTATGAGACACAATATGGAGGGTTGGAACAAACGTTTAATAAATTCAAAATAAAGGCGTTATTAGATATTATAATGCTTGACTGAGTGTCCTATACTTTAATTCTGGAAACAGACGCAGTATTGCGTCACTGTATGTCATTACTGAAAGTGATGAAACATTAGATTAAAGTACATATTGTGTTTGATTAAAATTATTCATAGTAAAACGGTTTAGACATTAAAAAAATATATTTAAGAAATAGAAATTTCACGGAAACATACGTTTTCGAAATTGAGTTTTCATCGAATATCGTGTTTTGAGGTTCTTTTGGGACGGAAAAAATCTGGTGTGAAACACTCACACAACTTTCTCTTACTCCAGTTCTAAAAATTATAATTGACAAATTTTATAGTTAGCTTACTAAATTTAATGAAATTCGTCGAAAACTGAAAAAATTGTCCAGTAAAAGCGCCACTTGCGGTTTACTAATTTTTTTTTGAAACTCGGAATTTTAGCCATGTATTTTATTTCTAATTAATTTTGTTTGGATGATAGAATTGTATAATTAACTAGCATAACTTTAGAGAAAAACATAACCCCACCCCCTCGCCAAAAAATGTCCTTAAATGAATTTTCCCAGAGAAATATTTTAAATAAAAGTTGTACTAAATCATTTAGTAAAGTGATGAAGTAAACGCACTTCCGGTCATTTGATTTTTTTTCAAACTCGGAATTTCAACAACATATTCAATTCTAATTAAATTATTTAGATAACAGAATTGTCTAATAAACTGAAATAGCATTTTAGATGAAAATCTAACCTCATCCCTCTCTCAATAGTACCCTTAAATGAATTTTCCCAGAGAAATGTTTCAAATAAAAGTTGTAGTTCTTTGAATGTTAGTTGATATACCAAGTTTGAAGAAAATCGTCTGAGCCATTTTTGAGAAAATCGCAAAAAAGTAAAAAAAAACAACTAGTAAGGTGATACTTCCGGTTGAGATATCGTACAGTTTTGACAGATTACGTACAGTCAGATCTCATGAGGATACCTAAAGGAATATCAAGTTACATGCTGTTCACATACATACACACATAGACCATTTGCTAAAAACCACTTTTTTGGACTCAGGGGACCTCAAAACGGATATTTCCGGTGAAAACTCGATATCGAAAATTTGACCCGATTACAATACTTCCTCTACTAGGAGTAAGAGAAAATAGAAATATTCGAGTGTGTGTAGTATGTGGAGTAAGTGTGTGAGTAAATACTCAAAAATAAAAAAAATCACACGTAGTTCAAAATTGATATTCCTTTAGGTATACCAGCACAACTGATACGAAGGTTTCGGTCCAAATCCATCAACCGAAGTGCGACTTTACTGAATGTTTTTTTTACTTTCTCTCACTCCTAGTAAGCGGAAGTATTGTAATCTGTCAAATTTTTGATATCAAGTTTTCACCGGAAATATCCGTTTTGAGGTCCCCTTAGTCAAAAAAAAGGGTTTTTAGAAAATAGTGTGAGTGTGTATGTATATGTGAACAGCATAGCTCAAAAACGAAAAATCGTAGAAAGTTCAAACTTGATATTCTGTATCACCATGGGATCCGACAGTGGGTCATCTGTCAACATTCCTCAATCGGGAGTACCACTTTACTAGTTGTTTTTTTTACTTTTTTGCAATTTTCTCAAAAACGGCTCCGACGATTTTCTTGAAACTTGGTATATCAAGTACACATACAAAGAGCTTACATCTTTTATTTGAAACATTTCTCTGAAAAAAATTCATTTAAGGGCAGTTTTGGAGGACGGGAGTGGTTAGGTTTTTTCCTCTAAAGTTCTATTTCAGTTTACCGTACAATTCTGTCATCTAAATAATATTAATTAGAATTAAATATGTTGTTGAAATTCCGAGTTTTAAAAAAATTGGATAACCGGAAGTGCATTTTTACTGAAATGTATTTTTCGTTTTTTTTGGTATTTTTCTAAAACGGTTCCAACGATTTTCTTTAAAGTAGAAATGTGTAATATAAATATATATATATATATATATAACAAGCTATAACATTTATTTAAAACATTTCTCTTGATAATATCATTTAAGGGGGTTTTTGAGAGAGGGGTACGGTTATGTTTTTTCTAAATTGCTATTATAGTTGAAGAAAATTAATAAACCGGAAGTGCGCTTTTACTGAACAGTTTTTCAGTTTTCGACGAATTAATGACGATGAAATTCATTAAATATGGTACACTAAGTATAAAATTTGTCAATTACAATTTTGAAAACTGGAGTAAGAGAAAGTTGTATGAGTGTTTCACATTAGATTTTTTTCTTCAGTATTTCACGATTTTCTCAATAATGCTCCAACTATTTTCTTTTAACAAACTATACAAATAAAGGCTTACCACTTTTATTTGAATCACAGTTCCAGGAAAGTAGATTGTGGAATCTGATGTATCTCTTAGTTGGCTGATCGGCCGGGGGTATCATAAGAAAAACACTGAAAAATTTTTTTAAGTGTTTTTTATTAATGGCCCGACGTTTCGACAAACATTGTTTGTCTTCTTCAGAGGCTATCTTGTAAATACAGAATTTGTGTGCTCTATTACATGTTCAATTATGACTGTGGTCTATAATTGAACATGTAATAGAGCACACACATCGTATTTACAAGATAGCCCCTGAAGAAGACAAACAATGTTTGTCGAAACGTCGGGCCATTAATAAAAAACACTTAAAAAATTTTTTTAGTGTTTTTCTTATGATACCCCCGGCCGATCAGCCAACTAAGAGATACATCAGATCATTTCTAACGGCCAACAACTTCTACAATTGGATTGTGGAATATTCTTAGGAGTTGCAAACTTCAAGATTTTCTTCTAAAGTGTGGCTTTAGTAAAACTATACAACATTAAGGATTGCTACGATTTTAAATTTGATGATACTCAATTAACTGGAATTGCAACTTTAAAATAAGTTTCTGAGTTGTCCAATTTTCTTTAAAAAAAAGCTTAAACGATTTTCTGTAACTGCTCAGGTTAATATTTAAAAGTGTTTCCAGAAAAATTTATTTTAGGGAGTTCTGGAGAATCTGTGACATAAGATTTCAAATGTTATGGGGGTTTGATCAAGGCGTTGTCTTCTATATTGTAAAGTATCACAGTCCAAAACACTGATTTTTAGAAAATGACCTTGTGTGTGTGTGTGTGTGTGTGTATAAGAGAACAGCACTAGCTCAAAAACGAAAAATCACAAAGTTCAAACTTAATATTCTGTTTAGGTATCACCATAGTATCCGACAGTGTGATGTCTGTCAAAAATTCCTCATACGAAAGTACCACTTTAGGTGAATGATTTTTTTTTCACTTTTTTTTTCGATTTTCTCAAAAATGGCTCCAACGATTTTCGTTTTAATTTTTAATACATTAATTAAACTTATTAACAGCAAAAATTTATATTTTTTGAAACCTTTCTCTGGGAAAATTAATTTAAGGCGGGTTTTGCGGGAGGGGGGAGATTATATTTTCTTCAAAAATGCCATTTGAGTTTATTATACAATTCTATCATCTAAGTAATATTAATTGGAAATAAAAATTTTGTTGAAATTCTGATTTTAAAGAAAATCAGTTTTACTGAAATTATTTCAATTTTCTACGATTTTATCCATAATTACTCCGACAGATTTCATTAAGTTTGTTACACTAACTATGAACACAGAGTACTATCACTTTTGTCGGGAACTTGTTCCAAGTAACTTCATTTAACAGCAGTTTGCTAAAAAATTGTGAGTTGTATGTATTATTCCAAAAGTTTATAAACTGTATAGATTTTGAAGATTTTGATCATGTTGATGA